>JAWPHD010017282.1:0-45372 GCA_037043455.1 Cyrtodaria siliqua | reverse complement strand
TATCAAGTGTGGGGCGTGGTGGGTGGTGTGATGGGGTATGAGGCAGGGGGTGGGGGGTTGCAACATATATGTGTAGGAATTGACAAAAGCAACTCAGAAATATGTAAAAAAAAAAAAAAAAAAAAAAGGAAGGGGGGGGGGGGGGGGGGGGGGTGGGGGGTGGGGAAGAGGAGGGAGCCCATGCCCCAATATGGGTGAAGTAATAAGATGCATAATGCTATAACAAATCCCAAACCAAAATTATAGATATATACATGCTTACATGCAAACCTAGATCTGCCTTTATTGCACATTTTATGGGCCATCACAATTTGGGTTCCATGGGAGCCCAGAATTTGCAAAAGACAAAAATACTTATCCAACCCTTTACAACATACTATAAGGAAACCAATTCCAAAATTTAGTTCAGCTAGGACAAGAAATGTAAGAGAGATAGACCTGTAAACACAGCTTACACACAAAATTTGATGTGAAACAGACACATTTTAAGGGCTATCAGAATTTGGGTTCCAGGGGAGCCCAGGGGTTACAGGAACCAAAATTACTTAAGCAGCCCTTAAGATAATGCTATAAGGAAGCTAATGGCCAAATTTGGTTGAGCTAGGGTAAGAATTGTAAGAGATATAGACTTGTAAACACAGCTTACACGCAAAATTTGATATGAAATGGGACACATTTTATGGGCTATCATAATTTGGGTTCCATGGGAGCCCATGGGTTACAGGAACCAAAATTGCTTATGCAGTCCTTAAGATAATGCTATAAGGAAGCCCATGGCCAAATTTGGTTGTGCTAGGATAAGAAATGCAAGAGATATAGACTTGTAAACACAGCTTACACGCAAACCTGAATGTGGGACGCCGACGCCGCCGACCCCGGGGTTATTACATAAGCTCTCTTATTCTTCGAATAGTCAAGCTAAAAATTGTTAGTTTGCTGTGCTCCTACCCAGAATTTTGAGGGTGGTAGGTAGGTAGGGATTTTTTATTTTTATTTTTTTTTTTACATCAAAAGCTTATCCAATCTACAACACTATAAAGGCCCTAGTACGATGTTAGGGCATAGGTTATTAAAACTAAACACAAGGACTTGCACATAATTATTTTATTCATGTGTATTTAAGGTAGGAAAAAGTTTTATTTTTAGATATTTTTTTATATATATTGTTCGCATATATTATGCCATTTTTGTACTAAGGCAACTTTTTGATAACCTTTGCAATCCAGATTAGATGCTTAACAACTCTGGCTATAAAATTATCATTTGAATAAAAAAATAAAATATTTTTTTTTTTTTTTATTTAATTTTTTTTATTTAATTTTTTTTTTCCCGGCCCGAGGTCATTTTTTTTTTTTGAGTCGCAGCCAATTCGGGTGAGTCGGTCGGAGCACGGCAAACAAACATATTTTTATTGATGGCCCAACTGGGAAAACCCCCATACATTTTGCCATTGGGAATGTTATCGTTTTTCGTAACCACTTATATAAGGGGAAAAAATTATAGCAAATTCGTCAAACGTCGGCAGTTTGGCGATTTCGAATTCCCGACCAATTTCTATGGTAATATAATGCGTTCTTCTAGTAGACCCATTCGTCGAGAAGAAGTTGTCCTAGCCCGGTGCAGGATACGGCATACACGTTATACTCATTCACTACGATGTTAATACTATGAAAGAGTTATTTGATACTATAGATTTTAGTCTTGTTTTAGATTTCCTAAAAGAAATCAGACTATATAAATCATTATAATGTGTTCTTATATATATTTACTTGTTTATATACCCGTTGGCGGGCATTTGTTGATTTACATAGATAGTTTATATAACTACCATATCATCCCTTATTTTTTAATAGTTTCTCCTTATATATTTACATTCATTTTTAATTACTACTGCATTTTTTTCATCTTTCGTCGATTTTTGCGCACAATATGACCTATTTATGTGTTCACGTGCAGTAAAACACCATTCATTCTATGGTAATACACCAAGTATTTCTTTGCGAATATCTCGCTGAGTGCTGTTTGCCAATTAGCACCTATTCTTATGTAACAAGGACACTGTCTGGCACATGTTTCGGTGTAGAGCTTTTATGATACGGTGTATTATTTTCAAGATGGCGGACAATGTTTACGTCGGAAGGTAGGTGTCCAGTTATTTCACCTGGATTTTTCATATCCATCGTTTATATTAGATATAATCATACTTAAAGTATCAGGGAAGGTTCAATGTCTTGAATTATTCCCGTCAATCTCACAGATCTTCATTTTTAAAACCACAATCAGCTCTCACAACCGGTGATCACTATTTTGGTGTGTGGGAGTCATTTAGAGTCATTCTATTTAGAGGCTTTCTGACTCCTAGAAGGTGCATACATATTCGAATCTTTCAGTTTAGAGTGTATGTAAACATCCTTTAACCCGACAACTTGCATAATGTAGATGTGTTTTGGGTTTGAACAATGTCACGATGATACGGTGTGTACACAAGCTATTTTACCATGGTCATGGTACGGTGTACGGTGTAGTCCGAGCACATTTTAGAGATATCGGTACGGTGTATCCACGCATTTTTGATACGGTGTATAACAAACTTATCTGCTACAAGTAGTTTTAGTTAACGATTTTGAATGCTATAATAAGCATTGTTTTTCAAAATATAATCACGATGCCCAGTCGATACCAAAAGGAAAATTGTTTGACCTGTAACTTTAGTTGTTGTCTTGGAATGTTACCATAAAACAGTCGCCTTAAAAACATATAAGGCCAACAAAAAAAAATACCTGTGTTTCCGTTGGCCCGACCGACCCTAAAACTTTTTATGAATAAAAAAAATAAATTTAAATTTGTTCTGAACAATGATTTATCACAATATATCTAGGTAAATTGACATCACAGAAAAACTTTCAGTTGTATCACCCAACTTGTATGGGGTTTACGAGATAAATACATGTAGAATCTCACAATAGCTTGCACCAAAAAGAAAAAGTAAATGCCTACCGACTTACCCTATTTTTTAGAGCATGCAATAGGAAACACACCTATTTTTTTAAACAGTATTAGTTGAGGTTAAACATTGCGTAAAACCAGTTATAAACATAATTTTTAGTGAGATATTCTCTGAATATGTACACTAATTCTGAATGAAACAACTGGAAAATATGCTTGATGACTGAACACTTTGAAATAATTCCAGAAGCAACATGGTTTATGGTCAAAACCTGAAAGTGGACGAGAGTGACTGGACATTAGAAATAAAAGAACAACTACAGTACGCAGATAATGATAACGACACTGATGCTTATAACGAATACAACGAGTATGCACTAACATGTGACATGTTTGATGACAGTTACTTTTGGGGGCAGTGTGTTTTTTTTGGCTGTTTTTATAACCATTATTGGGCCATGTTCCCAAGGCCATATCTTCTTTTCCCAATTTTGAGACAAAAATCCCAATTGAAAGAAAAAATATATAAAAATAGAAAAAAGAGGTAATAATGTGACAAGTTCTGAGAACGAAATGCTTTTAAATGCCTCTTGACATTAGTGTACTGAAAATAGTATGAAAGATATACTCATTAAATGAACGTTTTACTGTATTTTCCCCAATTTTATGAAAAATCGCGCTAAAATTCATAGTTATTACGATAGGGGTTATGTTTTCAAACTATAGGGAAAAAAACTGGGGAGAAGGAGGTCAGGCCCTTTAGAAGGCGAAAAATTTGACGTGAATTGGAAAAAGGGGGAATTTCGACAATGTTAAAATAAAGAAGAAAGATTGTAGTTTTTTTTATATGTATTAAGTTGCAGATGGCACAGGTTACTAACAACACAATTTTACAGAGAAATGTCTCTTGCTTGACACGGACAGTAACATTATCAGCACTGACACTGATTGACGTAGACTGGCTCATCACCGACAGTAACAGTTGGGGACTTAAGTGGGGCTTGCCTGAACAGCAAATCAATTTTCTTGCAGTTTTCCGATGTTGATTTTTTTTTCTGTAGGACTTCGCATTGTTCGACATGATTGCTTACGTGCCGATAAAACGCTTGCATTTCAACAGAAAATCATCAGTCAAGCAGGGTTCGACCCTAACTTTTATGAGTAGGAAGCCTGCAGGACTTTCTGCCTTTGAAAACTGGTGGTCCTTCTCACGTACAGTTATACTAACCGAAACATTACAATAAAATAAAACATATAGGTACATTGAAGTTGTTCTGTGATCAATGTTTGCATTATATTATCAACAATTTATATGCCTTATAATTGTTTTGTCCTTAGCATAGTGTGTTAGTCATTTGGGTTTGAAGTTTTTCAGCTTTGTCTTTTGTTATTTTGGTGGCAGGGACATTTTTGAGAATTTTCCACATTTTTTAAGAAAAGCTGTTACACAAAGTCAATCATGCAAATGCTTGACACTCCTATATGTACAATCCTACTAGATCTACAGGAGATGAATATCTATCAAGGCAGTACTCCGAGAAAATATAAATTGGGGACTAGCCCACAGCAAGTAGATTTCAAAAGTCCACTTGCCCTGCCTGAAAAGTCACTTGCACTGATTTTTTTTAAACTTGCCCCAAAATTGTTATTACCAATGAATAGATGCCGGTACATATATTTTGTCGATTTTGAATACTTCGCTTTTGTTTTGTTTTATTTATAATTAATTAACAATAAACATGTGATTAAAATCAAACAATAAGCTTCTATTTTCAATTATTTTCCTTTTATTTATCCATCGCATCATATAACAAAATCACGCAAATCACGTCAAAAAACGTACTGGGTCCCGCAAATTAAACCATCCAGTTTTGTTTCCATAGTTACTTAGCAGCTTGCATTTGAGAGTAAGCGTTCATTGTAAAGCGTTTGTATGATACATACTTGCTAAAATGTCAGAACTAAAATGTCAGAACTAAAATAGAAAATGATTATACATCAATTTATTGAAAAATAAGAATATGAAAATGAAATCCCCGTCAGGCCTGTAAAATTCCACTCGTCCGCTCATCATGACGAGTGACTTGTCAGGCCGGGCGAGTGGATATTTCCTTCTGGTCGTCCTTACGGACGAGTGACTTTTGACATTAGTAACAAAATAAATCGAGTCTTTATTGTTTCCTTTTATTCCGGCGAAGAAATACTACAAAGGGTTTGCTTCAACTAAATAAATAGCCGATAAATTACACTCAAATACACCGGAAGTAAACCTGAAAATATTGGTTACCCATGGTTACTTTGGTGATAGAGTATAAAGCCAAGATTTCCGAAGTTCGCAGGCTGTGTCATGATCGAATTATCCAATACTAAACTTGTAGTTTTTTATCAATAAAACACTGTAACCGGACCATTATACTTGATATGACGACATTTTCCCGTAAAAAAATCAAAAAAAATAGACATGTCTATAGAATGTTTTTGGATGAGAGTTGGTGGAGATGACGAAAAAACACAAATAGAGAAAGTGAATGGACAATTGCATAAATTAAAACTGCAATAAAAGCATTATGATAGTACCAAATGCTAGCGTGTTTTGCAGGAGAAAAGACTGGAGGATACACAGTTGTATTAGCACAGAGACTTACATAAACAGTTGCTTTTGAAATGTTAAAATAATGTCAAATCTTATTGTAAGTGCCTTTCATAATTATTAAGTGGATAAGCTAGTCATACCTTAGATGGGATCTAGTCATTTATTTGATACTTTGATGATGTTACATGTAGTTTGTTTATCTAAATAAAGTGTTCTTGATTGACACTGATTTACCTTGTCTAGCACTAGCTGTAAGCAAAAATATGAAGGCGATTCCACAGGTTTGAAGGAACGTGTTGGGACTGAAAAAAAAACAACTTCCGACCTCGGTGATTTTCGCTCTTTTTGGACTTTCAATGTTCGTAGCAAAAAAACTGGTTGGAATTGGGGTTTGAAGTAAACATTTTTGGAAAGTATGTTCATATTTTGATGGAACTCACAAGTAGATTTGAAAAAATGTTGAATGTGTGATTTGTAATCGAGGATGGAAACACATGATGTGAAAAGTTTCCGACGAGTTCTTAGCGACCTTGTCTATGGTATCTTACATGGAGTTAGAATTTTGGGTAGGATTGTTTTTGGTGTACAGTTTTTCATTTATTTGATATGTTTTGATGTGTGTATACAAATGTATTAAAAAACAAAACAAAAAAACAACGGTTTTCTTTCAGAATTATTTTTTTCAAGAATTTTTTTTCAGTCCCAACATGTTCCTTCAACCTGTGGGCGATTCCTGTTCACAATTAAGGGCGAGTACAAAGTTAATAAGGGCAAGTGGATTTTTTTTCACTAGTCCTGCAGGACTAGTTGTCTTTGTAAAAAATGTACAGGCCTGCCCGTTCAAACTGTTAATATACGAATGATCTTTCTTCTTCTGTCCAACGTGACAAATTTGTGTGCCAAATAAATGTCAATATGAAAGCTTTAAATTGCGACTGGTTCAAATAGTGTAATCAACCAATGAAATGCGAGCTTTCAAATTGAATCAAGGGAGATAATATTTTATTTTTCAACAAATACAGCTTCAAATTACACATGATAAAACACAATTTCTGGTTGAATTTTAGTTAAAAAGTTTGATTGTCTCGAGATTTATTTTTTAGACTAGCCCGACTGGCAAACATTTTTAATGTCTTATTGGCCACCATTCTTTAGAAAAGTGGTGGTCCTTCCAAAAATCAGGTGGCCTCGGGCCAGCAGACCTGCGTTAGTGTCAAACCCTGCCAAGCTGCCGATAAAATGCTTGCATTTCAACAGAAAACATCATGCAGTCAAGCGCCTAAGGAGCAGCGATTTATCAAGGGACATTACTCTTACTCTAAAATGCGCTGTGTTTCCCGAATTTATGGCCATTTACGCAGCCGACAAACGAATTGAAAACAATTGTTGTAGGCACTCACGAAAGGGGAATTTTCGTCCCAAGTTGGGAAAAACAATATACTATTTCGAAGGTGGAATGGGGCCGAATTTCGCCAAATATTTTGGGTAAAAAAAACATGATATGTTGCCCCTCCCTTATGAAAGAAGTTCAGGAATATAAGACTAATACAAATATTTGTAAGGTGAAGTGCGGGGATGTGGGGAAAAGAAATGGCTAGCTGATCACAATTCTTTTCCCCCTCTCAACATTTTTTAACACAAACATTAAATAGAAATACATTTAATATCTGTTAGACTGTTGCCTCTCCCCTATGGAAGAAACTGAGCAGGGCATGACAATTCCACTCGTCCGCTCGCTATGATGAGTGCTCATTGATGCAGGACGAGTAGAAATTCAGATAACTTCTTTAACAATTTATCAATTTGGCCATTCAGATAATGCGTAGGACGAGTAACTCAGAAACAAATTTTCTTGCCCTGCTGAGGAATATGACTAATACAAATATTTGTGAAGATGCAGTGCAGGGGCATGGGGAAAAGAAATGGCCAGCTGATTTCCACCCCAGACATCAAATAAATGAGACTACTATCTATCTATACATCGCTGCAACATATATTATATGTTCCTTGGAATATAGTTCATAAACCCAGGTTTACAGACGTAAAACCCGAGGTTTATCGAATAATAACCAATACCATAAATATCTGAGTTTATGGTCAGTGTTTTTTTTAGGTTGTTTTTATAGCCGATATAGGGGCCATATTCCCAATGCCAAAACATATTTTTTCCCCTAATTTTGAGACAAATATTCACAACTGAAAGAAGGAAAAAAACACAGAGAAAAGTATCAAAAGTTTGACAAGTATTGAGTATAAAATACTTTTAAATGTCGCTGTTTATCATGTTTTACTGTAAACAGTATGAAAGATACAATTATGAAATAAACGTTTTCTTGTTTTGTTTCCCAATTTTATGAAAAATCGCAAAGAAATTCCCAAATCTGACGGTATGGGCTATGTTCCCAACATATGGAAAAAACAACACTGATGGTCGAAAAACTAGGAATAGGTTTTTCAACCTAGTGAAAAAACTCCAGATCCAATTTTTTTTTTTTTTTTTTTAAATATTTCAAGTGAAACTTTATTTAAAGAGAAGAAGTGGGGAACTATATTATTTTAGGTGAGGGAAATGAAATACTACACAAGAGAATGTATACATTGTAATGTGTTTGCAATGTATTTAAGTATACAATATTGTTTGATAGTGAAAAATTCCCAAATTAAGGCAAAATGCCGCGAGTGAAAAATTCCCAAATTAAGCCAAAGCAGCCATTTTTCGCAACTGAATGGGTACCGGTACCATTCAACATGGGTGAAAAAAATCGCTGCACTTATCAACGGCATCGTCACATTAGACACATCATCCCAAAACAGAAAAATAAATTCATTTGTGGATATTCTAATTATCTTTTTTTTTCTTTTTTCGAGTTCTTATTGAATGAGACCTTCAAATGAAATTTGGTGAAAATACATGCACGAGCAGGGTTTGACATTAACAGTTGTCCCCTTGTCCTGTGCCATGTAGATTCTACTGGGGACAAGTTAATTGTCCCAGTTGACCTGTCCTACAGACAACTAAATTTTATAACAAGAAATGAATTTTACATCTTTAAAACTTGTGACTGAAAAAATGTCAAAACATTGGTGAGCACATTGTAAATGACAAATAAAAACCATCTTGTTTTCATTGGTGGAATGCAACTGAGGGAATGTAATGTCACTTTTATGATTGATCTTGTTTTTTGTATCACTTTTACATGAAGTGCGGGGACAAGTAAATTTGACTAGGGACAAGTAAGTTGTGTAAGTTACTTGTCCTATGGACAAGTTATGGACAAGTTGCTGAAAAAAGTTAATTTCAAACCTGACGAGTGTCTACTAATGGTTTAAAACAAATCATACCCTTATCGGTATTTTGATCATAGCATTACATCTTTGAACGAGTTCTGGACTGTGAATATAAATTATTCGACGAACAGTCTGTCTCTTTGAACTATCCACATCTGTATGGAGTGTCCCTGAACCTACAGACCGTCTATCAGACGCTTCAGTTTGATCCGTGATATCACTTGCTGCATCGCCCTTGCAATTCACAATATTTGTAGACGCTGCTATTTTATATTTTATAGGTTTGTAAGTCTTCAGTGGTGAATCCTCCGATTCAGAAAAGTCATAGGTTTCCATTGTATATTGTATTTATATAGAATCAGTATAGAATCGACAACAGACTGGAAAATATCTTCACACTGCGTACTCTCCCGCGTAATTTTGACAGTTTCAAAGGGAGAGCACTCTGAATTCTCAAAAACAATTTTAAAAAAAACTCTGATTATAAAATTAATAATAGCAAGTTTTACCGTGAAAACAATATTTAGAAAACAGTAAAAAAAAGGGATGAGTTACATGTCTTTATTAAAACAGTAAATACTAAGCCAATTTCATGTTATTGTTTGTTTGTAAAAACTTCGGGCGAAACGATAGTGGTGCGAATATTTAATCTTGCTGGTTCCCGAATAAAATTGGCTCGTGTTTTGGAAAAAAATAAAATCGCAAGGGTAATTGTTTAAACAAATGTTCTTAAATGTTATTTAAACGGGTCTGAAATATGATGATGTTTGTTTTTAAAGCATGTCCTTTGCTTGTTAGTCTATCTATGCTACACTGTTTCTCTTCTCTTCTTTTCACAAGTAGCATATTTTTCTTCCATCTGTTTCATCCGAATCATTCGTTTTCGCGGTTGCACAATGTGTCATCAGAAAGGCGCGTGTTGCACATGTATGGCCAAATGCCTGGCCAAATGTCTGAGAGTGTGTTTAAAAAAATTGTTATATGAACTTTATTTCGTATACTCATTAAGTTCATGCAGAGCTTCAGAAATTAAATAGTCTCACAGCGGGAAAATAAATCCGGCAGTAAAAGCCCCTGTGAATAAATTAATTTAATATGAGCCTTCTCAATGATGAAATATCAGACTCCTATAAAAGCTGGAATGCTCAGATTAATACATTTTGACATCTCTATTTTTGGTACCACTTTTTGTAATGCCATTTATATGGAACGCCAAATTAACATAAACTCAATTAATTGAACCTCTCTTCAATTATTAGAAGAGAAGTCTAATTCAATTAAAGAGAGGTTTAATTCAATTGAAGAGAGGTTGAATTCAATTGAAGATAGGTTTAATTCATAATTTTGATAGAGCATCATCAAAAAAACTGACCAATAAGTGACCAGAAATAAGACATAACCAATACATTCTGGTAGGTGATAAACTCGGTCTTTATCCTTGATGTTCAACCAAGTTTACTCTTAAAATTAAGGTATCTACAGTGTGATTCTTTTAAAACCCTGCCTATGTCATGCACATTCATGCAAATTGATTCAATATATGTATCTTTTAAAATATAAATCTTGAAAATTATCATCTTTTTACTCTGCCAAACATTTTTATTTTACTATAGAACCTAAGGGTTAAAATCGAGTAACACACATTTTATCACCTACTGAAAATAAAATAAAATCTCAACATCTCTGCAATGCAAAATTATGAATTCAGTATTGGAATTGAACCTCTCTTCAATTCAATTAGACCTCTCTTCAATTCAATTAGACCTCTCTTCAATTACACCTGAATTGAACTTCAATTCAGTTGAACAGAGGTTCAATTCCTATACTGAATGGTTCAGTTCCTATACTGAATTGAACCTCTCTTCAATTGAATTAGACCTCTCTTCAAATAATTGAGTTTATGTTAATTTGGCGTTCCATACATTTAAATACTGGTTGTTATTTCCAAATTCCTTTCAGAGTAACATTCTATCAGACTGGCAGGAATACTACGACGTGTAGCCATGAAGTACATCCTGGTGACTGGGGGTGTAATCAGTGGTATTGGGAAGGGCGTGATTGCCAGCAGTCTGGGAACCATTCTCAAGTCATCGGGTATCAGGGTGACATCTATAAAGATCGACCCGTACATCAACATAGATGCTGGCACCTTTTCCCCATATGAACACGGTAGTTAATTTATAGTTAATGAATTTAAATGTGCACTAATAAAGATGCTCAACAATTAGCAGTGAGAATCATAGCTATTAGTGTTTTATATTCTACAACTACCATAGATGACAGTATTTATTATATGAATCCTCTGATTCGAAAAAAATCCAATAGAATATGCGCACTCGGTTCACATTTTCCTGTGAGGTTTCTAAAGGCAGAATGCAATGCCTGCCTTAAACCACTGTATTTCAGTTGAATAATCTTTTGCCGTATCCTTTTAATGACTACTAAGCTCTGTCATATCAATGTAGGAACAAGGCTAATGATAATCAGAACGAAAACAAATGTCATAACCGTCTTGAAGTTTTTATTAAGTATTAAAATGTGCATCTCAATTTATTAATCCCATGCAGTGTATTAGCTTGTCAACCATGCAGCTGTATTTTGCACGGCCGCTTTTGAAAAATTGCAGTTGTAAAAAAGCAACACTTCCCATCTTTACTTTCCCAATAATGTTATGTTTTGCATACATTTATAGAAGAAAGATTATCTAAAATGTACCTTTTTCACCTTTTATACCTGTTAAAAATAAATCCTCATGGACACCCACTTGCCGCGGATTGGCTCTTTGCAGGTGTTAGTAAATTATTTAGCAGCCCCAAGCCTTGAATTTCTTATACACTGATCCCGTATCATGTTGACTTTAAAACTGTTTGCATATAATTAAATACAGTTTTAATTGTTATGCCCCCGGCATTCGAGAATGCCGAAAGGGGCATTAAGTGTTACCCATGTCCGTCCGTGCTTCCCGTCCGTCCGACAAATTGGTTTCCGCTCAATAACTTTTGAAACGATCCATGTTTTGAATTCATATTTGGTGTGTCACTTTGTAATTATAAAATACAGGTCAAGTTCGATTTCGGTTAACGTTGCTCATTTTATGCAGGAGTTGTGGGCCCTTTTCGACTTAATTTTCTGCAACAAATTGGTTTCCACTCAATAACTTAAGCGCCTTTTTACCTGCAATAATAGAGGCCGATCTTCGGATACTTCACAATTGAAAAAACTAGCATTTTGAGGAAAAAATTCACAATTTGCGTGAGAAATTGCACTAACTAAAGGTGTTTTTAACGAAGTAGCAAAATTTATTTATCGTCATGTTTGTTTAAATTCCCAAATGTAAAATAAAATTCCCAAACTGAAGGTAATCATTAGTAGACGATTCCGATGCAAAGATCGCAAGCGTGTTATTGTTATAAATACGGATAAATACAGCAATTCGCTGTTCATTCAATATACCTCTCTAGGGTGCAATGACGTCACAATATCGTACTTCGTCAGCTGTTTCAATTTATCGCTTCGTAAAGAGAGTAGCGAGCGCAATACAGAAAAGTCCCACAATGGCACAAATCATTATGACGGCTATGAAAAGACTGACAATTGTTGAAATAAAAATACATTATCATTGGGTGTTACTTTATTTTTTGTATAAGACAGACATTTTGGCATTAAAAACAAGTAAATCCATGAAAAAATATTGTAATTGACAGTATTTCGACCAAATATCAGCAATATTTCTCGGACGCTAAACATCGGTGTCGTAATAGTTTGGATAATACATATTTTCGGACGGGAGATAAAAACTTGTTATACCGAGTGTGTTTTCAAATTGAATTGAACGTACTCTGTAGGTTTGTGAGTAGATGAAAATTTATCAACAATTGGTGAAATAAAATACATTACGCTTAAATTGTGTGTTGTCCTTTTTAAAGCACAAAAGCAAAATGCAGCATATGTATGATATTGAAATATTGATACACTATAGGTTAATAAAGAATACTCTTTTTAAATTATTCAAACGCGAGATTTTAGCACCTTCAATTAAGTTCCAAAATAGCTCGGCAAAAGTCTGGCTAAAGACATGGCTAAAGGGTTTTAAAATCCTAACACTTGCCTAGACATTGTTTTTAGCTCACCTGAGCCAAAGGCTCAAAGGTGAGCTATTGGGATCACTCTTCGTCCGTCGTCCGTTCCGTCGTCGTCGTTAACTTTTGCTTCAAACGACTTCTCCTCAGAAACAGCGTGGCCAATTTTGACCAAACTTCACGTGGATGATCCTTAGATGAATGCTTTTTAGATTTGTTAAAATAGGTCAGCGCGACATCCAAGATGGCCGCCATTTACCATATATGGTCGAAACCTTAAAAAATCCCTCTCAAGAACCGCTGGACATATTTCAACAGTTTTTCTTTTAAAATGATCGCCAACGCCTAAACTATCAAGTTTGTTCAAATGAAGTCCCTGGGGTCAAAAATGGCCATGCCCCGGGGGTCCAAAGTTTCTATATTGAGATTTTGCCTGTTTTTCATATAGACATATAGGAAAAAAACTTTAAAAAAATCTTCTTCTCTGAAACCACAATGCACAAAGGTCTCATGTATTACATGTGGCATCAGCTTATGGTCCTTTACTAAGTTTGTTCAAATGGTGACCCTGGGGTCAAATTTGTCCCCGCCCCGGGGGTCACAGTTTTACATAGACTTATATAGTGGGGGGGGGGGGGGGAAATCTTCTTCTCGGAAACTACAAGAGCCAGAGGTTTGATATTTTGCATTTACTATAAGCTTATGGTCCTTTACCAATTTTGTTCAAATGGTGACCCTCGGGTCACATTTGGCCCCGCCCCAAGGGTCACATGTTTTACATAGACATGTATAGGGAAAAACTTAAAAAATCTTCTTCTCTGAAACTGCAAGAGCCAGAGGTTTGATATTTTGCATTTACTATAAGCTTATGGTCCTTTACCAAGTTTGTTTCAAATGGTGACCCTGGGGTCAAATTGTCCCCGCCCCGGGGGTCACAGTTTTACATAGACTTATATAGGGGGGGGGGGGGGAATCTTCTTCTCTGAAACTGCAAGAGCCAGAGGTTTAATATTTTGCATTTGCTATAAGCTCATGGTCCTCTACCAATTTGATTCAAATGGTGACCGACCCAGGGGTCACATTTGGCCCCGCCCCGGGGGTCGCAGTTTTACATAGGATTGTATAGGGAAAAGCTGAAAAAAATCTTCTCTGGAACTGCAAGAGCCAGAGGTTTAATATTTTGCATTTTGCTATAAGCTTATGGTCCTCTACCAAGTTTGTTCAAATGGTGACCCTGTGGTAAAATTTGACCCCACTCCGTGGGTCACAGTTTTACATTAAAGTCTTCTTCTCTGGAACTACAAGAGCCAGAGGTTTAATATTTTGCATTTACTATACTCTTATGGTCCTTTACCAAGTTTGTTCAAATGGTGACCCTGGGTTCACATTTGGCCCCGCCCCAGGGGTCACTTTTTACATAGACTTGTATAGCGAAAAACTTAAAAAATCTACTTCTCTAAAACCACAAAGCACACAGCTCTCATATATTACATGTAGCCCTGGGGTCACATTTGGCTCTGCCCAAGGTGTTACTCTCTAGCACCTTCATTTTGTATTTGATCTTTACCAAACTTTGTCAGGGTCTTAAACCGTCTATATCAATGTTGTTATACACAACAGAGCCCACATTTCTTGAACAATCTTAACCAAACTTGCACAGATTGTATATGACCATAAGATTTCGAAGAAGTTCGATAATGTGCCAGTACTCAGGTGATCGCTTTAGGGCCATCTTGGCCCTCTTGTATTGGTTCAGATTTACTCAGGTGAGCGATATAGGGCCATCATGGCCCTCTTGTTATTATTTTATCACCAAATTTCCCAGTTTGGAGCGTTTTACATATTCGCTCTTTTTTCCCCCAATTCAGATGCCCCTGGCCCAAGTTTCAAAAAGGTAGAAAAGTCCCTGGTAGCTAAAACTGTGTTCAGTTGTGTACTGGAAATATGCTTTGTTAAGGCAATAAAGTTGTTGGTGTTATTTAAATATTTTATTACTGTAAATATCATGTTTTTATTTTTAAATGTACATTTCATAATTTGGCAAAAATCGCGCATATTTTTTTCACATTTTTGGGAAAAAACGCGCAAATTTTCACAAAATAACCAGGCTAGGGAGTCTTCACAAATTTGGGTAAAAAGGCGCTGAACTTTTGAAAGGGTCCATGTTTGTAATTAATATTTGGTGTGTAGCCGTGTAATTATAAAATACAGGTCAAGTTCGATTTATTTCGGTCAACATTGCTCTTTTTATGCAGGAGCTGTGGCCCTTTTTCGACTTAATTATTCTGCAACAAATTGGTTTCCGCTCAATAACTTGAAAGGGTCCATGTTTTGAATTCATATTTGGTGTGTCATTTTGTAATTATAAAATACAGGTCAAGTTCTATTTCCGCTCAATTGATCAATTTATGCATGAGTTATGACCCCTTTTTACATTTAAAAAAAATAAATTGTGATTTCCACTAGTGCTATCCACTCAATAACAATATGTGCATGTGATATAATTAGGCGGAGTGCCTTAAAGTAGGGCACATCATGCAGAAATACGAGTTGGGACTCTGCACGAGTAAGATAGGCAACATTTCATCACATGAGCATTCATATGTGTACATTCATAATATGGGTACTGTTTCTTCAACAACATCACTTAATAATAAGAACTTCATTCATTCCAAATTAATGCTATCATCTTGTAGAAGAAACAGTTATCTTTGACAGCAGTGCAGCTTCTGAATTGTTAAATCCTGAAGAAAATGCATTTTTAAAGCGACTCGTATATGTTGGAAATGGCGAAATGACAAGAGACATCTGTAGAAAGTGAACCTTTTGCTATTTCCACGTTCTATGTAATTGTCTTTTGCTATTTCCACGTTCTATGTAATTGAAGTAAATGAAGGATGACTTCCTCGGTTCAAGAAATTCCTATTTATACTTATTTTCAATTACTTTTTTAACCATCTGAAACCATATTCCTTAAAGGGGCTTTACCTGTATCTTTTTGTCCACCAATTGATATAAACTTTACTTAATTATAAAGAGGACTATGAAAAAGGTAAATGGCAATAATTTCACCCCATGTAATATACGTTTTGCTGGGGAAAAACAGGATTGAAAAGATCGGATTTTTGAAATTGTATCCGTAATTGTTTTAGACAAGTCGATTGCGGAGATTTTCAGATCTTATTCGTTTACAATCGTTACTGCCTCATCGGATTGGCGAAGAGTTTCGATCGATTCGTTTACTATCGGAACTGCCCCGAATAGTTTGTTTTCGTTCAACTGAATCGTAGTTCTCCGGCAGTAATAAATGGCAGGGCAGCATTTTATTCAAGATATTGTTTTGATCATAATTAATAATTTACAGAACTGGAATACGAACCATGTTTCTTCTTAGAATACTCATAAAATAGCTTTGTATACATATAAATGCAGTAATATTGAGTATTTAATATTATACAGTAAAAATCATGTAGATATAGGTAGTGCCTGAGGGCCCCTCTTTAATGTGGTTTCTCACCTTCCTTTAGAATCTTTTCATATACAAATTTATTATTGCATATACTGACTTTGAACACATTATAATTGCATTGTATATCTATTATTTTATCCATTCACCACTGCTTCTCCCACTTGTACCTTATATTTTTTTTGGCGAATTCATAGTTGTAGTAACTTATACCGGGGGGCATTCGTGTCCTATGGTCACATAAATTTTCTAGTTCGTTCTTATTCTGCCATAGGTTTAAAAATATTATTGGTGCAATATAATTAACATTAGTAATATGCAAAAACAGTTTGCTTTATACTCATCTTATAATTAATATTAATGATTGAACAAATCAAAAGTATGTGAAAGACTATCGGGATGCAGCGAGTTTTTTAAAAATTAAAGATTGCATTGTCCCTTTACTGTGTTTTTTAGGTAGGCTGTTTTTATAGCCGATATTGGGCCATATTCCCAATGCCAAAACATACATATTTTTAACAGATTTTGAGACCCGAGGTTTATCGAATAATAACCAATACCATAAATATCTGAGTTTATGGTCAGTGGTTTTTAGCTCTACTGATCAGAGATCAGCAGAGCTTATGCGGTGGTGCGTCGTCTGTCCGTCCGTCCGTCTGTCCGTCAACTTTTATTTGTAGCGACAACTCCTCTGAAACTACTGGATGGATATTCATGAAACTTTACGGAAATGTTCCCCATAAAGTCTAGTTGATCCTAGCAAAAATTCATGTTGATGTGAAATCCAAGATGGCCGCCAAAGCTAAAAATAGAGTTTTAAAATACAAGTTTGTAGCAACTTCTTCTTGAAAACTATAAGTGATATTGATATGGGACTTTTTCTAAAATGATCAGCATGACATGATGTTGATCCTTGTCAAAAATCGTTTTGATTCAATGTTAAACATGGCTGCCAGCGGCCATCTTTGGTTACATAGAGTTATATTGTAAAAACTTGTAGCGACTACTCCTCTGAAACTACTTGACGGATGTTCATGAAACTTCACAGGAATGTTGCTCTTGATGTCTAGTTGATTCTAGAAAAATTTCAGGTCGGCCGGAAATTCAAGATGGCCGCCACAGCTAAAAACAGATTTAAAATAAATAAGTTTGTAGCGCCTACTTCTTCAAAACTATAAGAGATATTGATATGGGACTTTTTCTAAAATGATCAGTATGACATGATGTTGGTCCTTGTCGAAAATCGTTTTGATTTGACGTTAAACATGGCTGCCAGTGGCCATCTTTGTTTACATAGAGTTATATAATGAAAACTTGTAGGGACTACTCCTCTGAAACTACTTGACGGATTTTCATGAAACTTCACAGGAATGTTGCTCTTAATGTCTTATTGATCCTAGTAAAATTTCAGGTCGGCCGGAAATTCAAGATGGCCGCCACGGTTAAAAATAGATTTTCAAAAACAAGTCTGTAGCGACTACTTCCTGAAATCAAAATCAATCAGTAGAGCTTCAAGGTCATTGACCTCTTGTTTTAGGTTGTTTTTATAGCCGATATAGGGGCCATATTCCCAATGCCAAAACATCTTTTTTCCCCTAAATTTGGGACAAATATTCATAACTGAAAGAAGGAAAAAAAACAGAGAAAAGTATCAAAAGTTTGACAAGTATTGAGTATAAAATACTTTCAAATGTCGTTGATCATGTTTTACTGTAAACAGAATGAAAGATACAATTATGAAATAAAATGTTTTATTGTTTTGTTTTCCAATTTTATGAAAAGTCGCGATGTAATTACCAAATCTGACGGTATGGGCTATGTTCCCAAAATATAGAGAAAAAAACACCAGTAACACATGAGCACTACTTGTAAAAACCAGTGGTATTCTTGTTAAATATTTAAGTTAAGTCTGTGTATACAGATATCTCAGTTCTGCTTGCCTCATATTATAAAATTTGCATAACTACTTTTGCAGACTCCTTTTCAGAAATACATACTTTTTTTCAGGAGAGTGTTTTGTCCTCAATGATGGTGGAGAAGTTGACCTCGACCTTGGTAACTACGAACGTTTCCTTGATATCACCCTTCACCGTGACAACAACATTACCACAGGCAAGATATACCAGAGTGTGATCAATAAGGAAAGAAGGGGAGATTATCTGGGAAAGACTGTTCAAGGTAATGCTTTATTATACTCCCGCTTTCACAAAGTGAAGTTTTGGGGTATATAGGAATTGCGCTGACCTTAACGTCCCATCCCGTAAAACATTTTTGTCCCTTAACACATTTTTAGCTTGACTGATCAGAGATCAGCAGAGCTTATGCCGTGGTGCGGCGTCCGCCGTCCGTCTGTCTGTCCGTAAACTTTTATTTGTAGCGACTACTCCTCTGAAACTACTGGATGGATATTCATGAAACTTTACAGAAATGTTGCCCATGAAGTCTAGTTGATCCTAGCAAAAATTCAAGTTGATGTGAAATCCAGGATGGCCGCCAAAACTAAAAATAGATTTTTAAAATACAAGTTTGTAGCGACTACTTCTTGAAAACTCTAAGTGATATTGATATGGGACTTTTTCTAAAATAATCAGCATGACATGATGTTGGTCCTTGTCGAAAATCGTTTTGATTCGGCGTTAAACATGGCTGCCAGCGGCTATCTTTGTTTACATAAGAGTTATATAATGAAAACTTGTAGCGACTACTCCTCTGAAACTACTTGACGGATTTTCATGAAACTTCACAGGAATGTTGCTCTTGATGTCTAATTGATCCTAGCAAAACTTTAGGTCGACCGGAAATTCAAGATGGCCGCCACGGCTAAAAATAAATTTTTCAAAATACAAGTTTGTAGCGACTACTTCTTGAAAACTATAAGTGATATTGATATGGGACTTTTTCTAAAATGATGATCATGACATGATGTTGGTCCTCGTCAAAAATCGTTTTGATTCGACATTAAACATGGCTGCCAGCGGCCATCTTTGTTTACATAGAATTATATAGTAAAAACTTGTAACGACTACTCCTCTGAAACTACTTGGCGGATGTTCATGAAACTTTACAGGAATGTTGCTCTTGATGTCTAATTGATCCTAGCAAAATTTCAGGTCGGCCGGAAATTTAAGATGGCCGCCATGGCTAAAAATAGATTTTCAAAATACAAGTTTGTAGCGACTACTTCTTGAAAACTGTAAGTGATATTGATATGGGACTTTTTCTAAAATGATCAGCATGACATGATGTTGGTCCTTGTCAAAAATCGTTTTGATTCGATGTTAAACATGGCAGTCAGCGGCCATCTTTGTTTACATAGAGTTATATAATGAAAACTTGTAGCGACTACTCCTCTGAAACTACTTGACGGATTTTCATGAAACTTCACAGGAATGTTGCTCTTGATGGCTAATTGATCCTAGCAAAATTTCAGGTCGGCCGGAAATTCAAGATGGCCGCCACTGCTAAAAATAAATTTTTCAAAAAACAAGTTTGTAGCGACTACTTCCTGAAATCAAAATCAATCAGTAGAGCTTCAAGGTCATTGACCTCTTGTTTTCATGTCCCGTAACTCATTCTTATTACTTGCATGCTTCAAACGGATTTAAATAGGTTGTTCCCAAACTTCATATAACATAACAACTGATGACCTTATTTTCCTCTACGTCACCCATTGTTGATTATCTAATTTTATTACAGAACTTTGGCCCTTTGATGGACTTATTAAATTAATTAAGCGTGGGTATTCATCACCTTCAATGATAGTTCTAGTTTAAGAAATGCATTCAGGTGGTAGAATTTAACTTTTTTTACCCTCTTGTTTTTAGCTCTACTGATCAGAGATCAGCAGAGCTTATGCCGTGGTGCGGCGTCCGTCGTCCGTCCGTCTTCTGTCCGTAAACTTTTATTTGTAGCAACTTCACAGCTGAAACTACTGGATGGATATTCATGAAACTTTACGGAAATGTTGCCCATAAAGTCTAGTTGATCCTAGCAAAAATTTGTGTTGATGTGAAATACAAGATGGCCGCCAAAGCTAAAAATAGAGTTTTAAAATACAAGTTTGTAGCGACTTCTTCTTGAAAACTATAAGTGATATTGATATGGGACTTTTTCTAAAATGATCAGCATGACATGATGTTGATCCTAGTCAAAAATCGTTTTGATTCAACGTTAAACATGGCTGCCAGCGGCCATCTTTGTTTACATAGAGTTATATAGTAAAAACTTGTAGCGACTACTTCTCTGAAACTACTTGGCGGATTGTCATGAAACTTTACAGGAATGTTGCTCTTGATGTCTAATTGATCCTAGAAAAATTTCAGGTCGGCCGGAAATTCAAGATGGCCGTCACAGCTAAAAATAGATTTTTAAAAAATAAGTTTGTAGCGACTACTTCTTGAAAACTATAAGTGATATTGATATGGGAATTTTTCTAAAATGATCAGCATTACATGATGTTGATCCTAGTCAAAAATCGTTTTGATTCAACGTTAAACATGGCTGCCAGCGGCCATCTTTGTTTACATAGAGTTATATAGTAAAAACTTGTAGCGACTACTCCTCTGAAACTACTTGGCGGATTGTCATGAAACTTTACAGGAATGTTGCTATTGATGTCTAATTGATCCTATCAAAATTTCAGGTCGGCCGGAAATTCAAGATGGCCGTCACAGCTAAAAATAGATTTTTAAAAAATAAGTTTGTAGCGACTACTTCTTGAAAACTATAAGTGATATTGATATGGGACTTTTTCTAAAATGATCAGCATGACATGATGTAGATCCTTGTGGAAAATTATTTTGATTCGACGTTAAACATGGCTGCCAGTGGCCATCTTTGGTTACATAGAGTTATATAGTAAAAACTTGTAGCGACTACTCCTCTGAAACTACTTGACGGATGTTCATGAAACTTCACAGGAATGTTGCTCTTGATGTCTAGTTGATCCTAGAAAAATTTCAGGTCGGCCGGAAATTCAAGATGGCCGCCACAGCTAAAAATAAATTTAAAATAAATAAGTTTGTAGCGACTACTTCTTCAAAACAATAAGAGATATTGATATGGGACTTTTTCTAAAATGATCAGTATGACATGATGTTGGTCCTTGTCGAAAATCGTTTTGATTTGACCTTAAACATGGCTGCTTTGTTTACATAGAGTTATATAATGAAAACTTGTAGCGACTACTTCTTTGAAACTACCTGACGGATTTTCATGAAACTTCACAGGAATGTTGCTCTTAATGTCTTATTGATCTTAGCAAAATTTCAGGTCGGCCGGAAATTCAAGATGGCCGCCACGGTTAAAAATAGATTTTCAAAAAACAAGTCTGTAGCGACTACTTCCTGAAATCAAAATCAATCAGTAGAGCTTCAAGGTCATTGACCTCTTGTTTGTTGTTTGTTTTTAAAAGTGCAAATAATTTAACTCATAAATGTGCAAGTGCTTACTTAATTCAAGCCCTGTGATAAGTTATGTATTTTCAGTTTAGTTCTTTACAATAATTTCACAATCCCAAAGGGTGAGTGAGCGAGTGAAAATCAGGCTCGAGAAATTATTTTGTTTACAGTTGAATGGCACATAGTGATGTAACACACAATAAATCACCATTCTACTCTAAATACTTCAACCCTTAACCCGCTACATATATATAATGGACTGTTCTTTCTTTGAATTAAGACCGTTCCAATTTTGTGACGAAGAGCTACTCGCAGGTTGATCTGGGTTTACAATGGACGCAAAGCCTATTATAGTTGTGCTTAGTGGGTTAAGGATTAAAATATGAAAATATTGCACGACAATATATCTTCCTCGGTTTTGCTAACACATCACGTCATTGTACGACAGCAACCAGTGTCAAGCTTTCACAGCTTATGTGCATTTATATCAGTGATATATTGTAGAGTATAACCAGATATTTGTAACATGTTTATGCTTATTAAAACATAAATTGAAACAGCTGACGATGTACTCGGAAGCGTTACAACTTAGAGAATGACAAATCAACTGAATAAAATTAAGCTGTACATGCTGTGCCAAATGAATATTTGTGTACTAATTACGCTGTATCGCCTACACGCTGCGTCGACGCTAAGCACAACACCGGAAGTGTGAGATCCAAATGGTTTATTTATAGCACAGGAATTGTTTATGTAGACACATCAATTTAAAAAGTCAGCATTCCTTTTTAACGAATCGTACATATTAATCAGTTGTTTCTATTAACTTTTGGGTACATCACGTGATTTAATGCAAATTTGACGGTAATATTATACCCAAATACATGACACAAAGTCTCTATCATCTCCGTTAAGGTTAACAATAAGCATATTCTGACTTCGGTAGTAAATTCCTGTAAAAAATATTGACACACTCAATCTTGAATTTACTAGACATTTTCTAAACTTTTTGAAAATGTTCTGTTTCAGTTGTACCACATATCACAGATGCTATCCAGGAGTGGGTAGAACGGGTTGCTAAGATACCTGTA
Organism: Cyrtodaria siliqua; assembly: GCA_037043455.1. Taxonomy (NCBI): domain Eukaryota; kingdom Metazoa; phylum Mollusca; class Bivalvia; order Adapedonta; family Hiatellidae; genus Cyrtodaria; species Cyrtodaria siliqua. The sequence goes on along the minus strand of JAWPHD010017282.1, from coordinate 22,510 downwards.
GATGGAGATAATGCCACACCTGATGTCTGTATAATTGAGGTAACCACCTAGTTTGTAGTCCGTCTTTCCTGGGTAGAACCATTACTGTACATCTCCCGCCATCCGTAAGAATCGACACTTCTTCACTTAAAGTCGATCTTTAATTGGGATTCAAACCAGCAGCAGTGAGAGGCAAAGGTTTACAACGCAACGTCGTTAACCATTCGGCCACGGAGACGCTACCTTGTTTCCGGTCATTGTCTTCAATGTGATTAAATTACAGTCCTAGATTATGATATCATTGATTTATTATAATTCAGAAATAAAATATTTCCAGCGGATTTGTATTGACCCATATCAATACCTGGTGGGCGGGACTTGAAGTTTGAAGTTCATCGATACCAAGGGCCACGTATCGATGTATTTCAAGTCCCAAACACCAGGTTTTGATCTTACACAATATAAACCTGCTGAAAATATTTTATTTCTTATCTGACATGGATTTTTATGTATCATGATAAACATTTTATCGAGAGATTGAACAAAATACAAACAAATTCTCATAACTTATATTTTATGCTCATCTCTCGACATCAAATGCAGACCTGTTTACTGCTATGTTTTGGCCGTAGTTTCTACGTTTTGACATGAAAAACTATGCACTACGAATTAAGAACGAAATTGCTACGGATCAGTATAAATTGGGGTCTTTCCGTCGTTTTTGCACCATTCCAGTATTAAAATACCTCGCCGCTCAATATAAACGCATCTATGTTATTTGAGCGCTCATTAATATTATAAATACTTTCAAGCGTATTTCCTCGTGTTAATCGGGGCAATCGGAACACTATCATTATCGTTAAAATGTGACAATGTCGGCAAAACGGAAAGCCGGAGATGAAGGTTTTTCGGACAATAAAAAGAGGAAAAACAGCCAAAAATATAAAGAATCATATCGACAGTTATGGCCCTTCCTGGAGTCGTCGAAGAAAGGAGTAAACTTTGTTCACTGTTCTGTATGCATGTGTGATTTTACATGTATTCATCAATCTATAATGGGAAGTATATTGCTACATGTATGTCTGGTCATGTGCTATGATTTGGTAAAGTTGATTGAATTTGTAAAAGTTATGATTTGGTAAATTTGAAAGAATTAGTAAAAGTTTTTCTTGAACTGTTTTTGTTTGATTAATATATATGAATATACCTGTTCTTGATAAATACACCATTTTACACTTTTTGCAAACAGAGTAGATACAGATCAGACAGCTCCTGAGCTGTTTGATCAGGGTTTGCTATGTTTGATTTGTAATACAGAATGCAACAGATTTGATTCTACACTGACTGTTATGGCAAAAAATTCCCTTGTTTCTTATGCCATTATAAAAAATTCAGTTAATATTCATAAAGTCAGAAATCTTTAAATGAATATTCATCAAGCAAAGGATTAAATTTTCAAGTTATATCACTTGAGTATTTGCTTATCACATAATAATTACATATCAGTGTAATCCCACTGGACCCAGATCAGATAGTTCCCATATTAGGAACTGAACTGATCAGGGTCAGCACTATTGCTGTGGATCATTCATTTTTCTGCAATTTCTTTGTATTCTTTTTTTGAATATTAACTATACTTGAGAGGGAGGATACATGTATAAACAAATCAGCAGAACAAGAGCTAATTAATAAGTCTACATGTATTTTAATGAGGCTAACTATGCAAAACGCGAAAACTACTGATGGACATCCAAAAACTACTGACAGTCCCTTTGATAACTACTGATGAAGCATACAAGGGGTAAACAGGTCTGCACATGAGAAAAATATGCAGCTTCAACCTATATAAATGTGTTGTTGGAACGTAGTGTCACTTAAAATAACGCATTCCATTGCATTGTTTTGCATCTGACGTTTAACATCTCAACGGTTAACGTGTTTTCTGGCGTTTAAAATGACGTCTTAACGGTTAACGTATCTAATGCGGAGGTATTGTATACACATTTTTTAACTTCTCCAATGACCAATCAGCATTGAGTATTTTAATAAACCATGTTAGATTCAAATATTAAGTTCATGATCATCACCTTTTTAGCTTGGAGGTACTATAGGAGATATAGAGGGTATGCCATTTGTTGAAGCATTTAGACAGTTCCAGTTCCGCGTAAAGAGAGAGAACTTCTGCTGCGTACACGTCAGTCTCGTACCACAGGTGAGTGACACAGAAGAATTGTCAGTTTGTTAGAAGGACTTAAAGATTGATGTGTGTAGTGTTGTACTCTTCATAGAATTGGTTAGCACATTAATGATAGTTATACAGTTAATTGGCACATGAAACATGTAATTGGTTTATAGCCACTACTGGAACTGAACGCTGGACATTGGCTCGTTAACACGTAAATTCAAGTGGCCCAGCAGTGATTTTTTTCAACCTTTTGGGAATGGTACCGGTACCCATTCAATTGGGAATATTCGCATTGTTTAGCCTTAAAATGTTTTTTTTTTTCTCACTATCAAGCTAAAATACTTCGCAACACATTACCATGTATACATTATGTTGTAGTATATCATTACACTCACCTAAAAATTCTTCTCTTTAAAGTATCACTCTAATTATTTAAAAATATATATATATTGTTTTGGGAGTTTTTTGACTCCAATTCGGAAAAACATACTTTTTGCCATTGGGAATGGTACTGTTTTCTCGGTACCACTTATATAAGGGGAAAAAAAACTGCCCAGGGAAAAAAAGGAAGAATACATAATCTGGGAACGTTGCCCTACTCTTACTATCTAATAGCTTCCTGTGGTTCTTTAACATGCTCGAAGCATAGACTCCGATACACAGGATAGCTGGTTTATTTCCAAGTCGATGAAAGCGGCTAAGGGAAGTGTCTTGGCCAAGGACACACCAAAGAATCCCTGTGGTGCCAGTAAGGTGCGAACCGGTGATCTCGGGGTTCAAGAGTCCTGCCACTACCAGAAAAAAGTAGAGAGAATAGAATAGAAAGGCCTCTGTGACCAGCATCTAGAGAATTAAAAACCATTGCTTAACTTAACCAAACCGTAGCTTAAGTTAACTGATCCTAGCTTAACCAAACCTTAGCTTAACTGATCCTAGTTTAACCAAACCTTAGCTTAACTGATCCTAGTTTAACCAAACCTTAGCTTAACCAAACTTGCCAAGCCTAGCTATCAAATAGATTCCTGTGAGAAAGGAGAGACTGCTACACAAGATTGTCTGATTTAAATCCCCATGAGTCTGAGCATACAACAGTTTCATGTCAATTGTTTGAGGTGACATTGCAATGGTCCAGTCCTGGATAGCATGAGCTCTCTTTATCGCCGCATACAACATAATCGGTTAGACTGTTGGTATATTTAAATTCCTTAATTCGTTGTATCGTCTGGTTTACTACGATGAGCAAAGACAAGTAAAACTATCAAATCAAACATACATAACAATGGAAACATTTAGAAAGTTAAACAATTAATGTTAAAATCTCGTTTTACGTTACAGCCCAAATCAACAGGTGAACAGAAAACAAAACCTACACAATCCAGTATACGTGAACTGAGAGGCTTAGGATTGTCACCAGACATCGTAAGTCAGCAATATTTGATTGAAATAATCAGTCACATGTATTGAAATATTGATGTTTTATAGTCAACTATTTTTAGATCAGCTGAGCCAAAGGCTCAAGGTGAGCTATTGGGATCACTCTTCGTCCGTCGTCCGTCGTTAACTTTTGCTTCAAACGACTTCTCCTCAGAAACCGCCTGGCCAATTTTGACCAAACTTCACATGGATGATTCTTAGATGAATGCTTTTTAGGTTTGTTAAAATTAGGTCAGTGCGACATCCAAGATGGCCGCCATTACCATATATGGTCGATACCTTAAAAAATCTTCTCCTCAAGAACCTCTGCACAGATTTCGACAGTTTTTCTTTTAAAATGATCGCCAACGCCTAAACTATCAAATTATTTCAAATGAAGTCCCTGGGGTCCAAAGTTTGTTTATTGAGATTTTGCATGTTTTTCATAGACAAGGTGCAGAACTTTCATGTATTACATGTAGCATCAGCTTATTGTCCTCTACTAAGTTTGTTCAAATGGTGACCTTGGGGTCTAATTTGGCCCCGGCCCCCGGACAGTTTTACATAGATTTATATAGGGGGGGGAAAAAATCTTCTCTGAAACTGCAAGAGCCAGATGTTGAATATTTTGCTTTTGCTATAATCTTATGGTCCTCTACCAAGTTTGTTCAAATGGTGACCCTGATGTCAAATTTGGCCCCACCCTGGGGGTCACAGTCTTACACAGACTTCTATAGGAAAGAAAATTAAAAATCTTCTACTCTGAAACTACAAGAGCCAGAGGTTTAATATTTTGCATTTACTATAAGAGTATGGTCCTTTACCAATTTTGTTCAAATGATGACCGTGGGGTCACATTTGGCCCCGCCCCGGGGGTCACAGTTTTACATAGGCTTGTATAGGAAAAACATTAAAGTCTTCTTCTCTTCTCTGAAACTGCAAGAGTCAGAGGTTTAATTTTTTGCAGTTACTATACTCTTATGGTGTATTACCAAGTTTGTTCAAATATGACCCTGGGATCACATTTGGCCCTGTCCCAGGGGTCACATGTTTTACATAGACTTGTATATGGAAATTAAAAATCTTCTCTGAAACCACAAGGCACACAGCTCTCATATATTACATGTAGCCCTGCGGTCCCTGCCACAGGTGTTACACTCTAGCACCTTCATTTTGTATTTGATCTTTACCAAACTTTGTCAGTGTCTTTATATCAATGTTGTTAACACAACAGAGGCCACATTTCTTGAACAATCTTAACCAAACTTGCACAGATTGTGTATGATCATAAAATTTCGAAGAAGTTTGATAATGTGCCAGTATTCAGGTGATCGATTTAGGGCCATATTGGCCCTCTTGTTTAAAAAGACAACTGCACATGCATGTTCAGGCTGTCAGCTCAGTTGTTGGTATGATTGATATTGCCATAATTTACAGCTGACATGTTTAAAGGGGAACTATCTTTTACTAGACAGTCCATCTGCAAACTAAGCTAGAGAATTAGTATTAAACTTTAATACACAATGCATACAGACATTTATATAACTGTCAGATGATATATAGCCGTATTGGTCCTGTTTGACTTGTATTGGCTCAGTTGAAATCATATTGGCCCAGTTAGTAATTCATATGAAACGTACTGAAAAGCTGGTATTGGCCATGTTATTAATTCTCGTAACCTCTGACAGAACTGCTAAAAATGTATAGTTAATAAAATAGTCATTAATCAAATGATAGTTATCAGTCAAGGTCTGTCAGGTTGGCTTGAGACCACTTGATTAGTAACATACAGAGCATGCTGATTTTAAATACATTTAGACAGCATACTTACATGATGTAACATTGTTTGTGATTATCGTTTGTATAATGCTGTAGACAGCTGCTGTTTGGTTGATTTTACAACTACTTGATCAGTTGGTTGTGTAATGAACATTGTAACATTGAAGTTAATGTGTTTATCTGTGTAATTTCAGATTGTATGTAGAAGTACTCACCCCATAGATGACACAATCAGGGAGAAAATTTCTTTGTTTTGTCACGTAGAACCACACCAGGTAAGTGGTAATGTTTTCTCGTGTTTTATTGCCAACAGTTTGAATAGTTATATGGTCAGATATGGTCGTCAGACTGCGCATAAGTTGCAGACCTTGCAAGTGTTAGTCAGGTGCATTAGGATCTCTTTGTACTGAGGGCTACTCCATTAAAATATACACGCGACCTCAGGAAGGCAATTTAATAAACATCTACGGGTGAACCCTATATTCCAAAATTTGGTTCTTTGAACAAAATTTTGTATCTGTGGGTGGATGTTCAATTTCTGACTGGAGCGTCTCCGTGGATGAGGGGTTAACAACATCGCGCTGTAAACCTTCTCCCCTTTCACCGCTGCGTGTTCGAATCCTACTGAGAGTTCCACTTGTAAGCGAGGAAGCATCGATTCTTACGGATGGCAGGAGGTGTACAGTACTGGTTCTACCCAGGAAAAGTGTGGTCTGCCTCACCACAAAAAAAAGCGACGGTCATATATAACCTTACATGTGTTGAAAATGAGGTAAAACAGGTCATATTGTGTGCAAAACTGACGAATAATGAAATAAATGAAAAATTAAGTTATTAAAAAATAATGTAAAATATATAGGTCAAACTATTTACAAATATGGGATGATCATTAAACTATTTACAAATATGAGATGGTACGTAAAACATCATAAAGATAAACAAAACAAATGTTAACTAATATAAAAACGGCCTTCACTTTAAATATCACTAATTCACAAGTAGATGCGTAACTTAATTTATGGTCCACACTGTTATGCCCTGACAGGATGTGTCTATAAACCTTGATTGTGCAAGTATTAGTGCATTATCCAGGTATACATGAATCATTACAGGTAGTCAGTATCCACGATCTGTCGTCTATCTACCGGGTACCTCTCTTACTGGAAGAACAAAAGTCATTGAAGTACCTCACAGAGCGATTACAACTACAGCCATATTTCGCCAAACCTCCCCCCAAACGCTTCATGTCTAACTGGAGGGAGCTTGCAGATAGGTGTGTCTATGTTATCCTAGTAATACAAACTACAGCCATATATCGCCAAACTTCCCCCCAAACGCTTCATGTCTAACTGGAGGGAGCTTGCAGATAGGTGTGTCTATCTATGTTCAGGGCTGACACTAAATTGTTTTGTCTGGGATCCGACTGGAATCCCTACTTTGTACATCTGGGTGCCCACTTCAACATTAGGGATCCCACATAAAACAAAAAGCATTTTAGTCTGACATATTGTATTTCATTTTATTATTCGGGATCCTCCATAATAGTGGTAGAAGGAAAGGCAAACAGAATTACCTTTTCGGACAATTTTTGCGCTTGATTTTTGAGGGATTTTTGATTAAATAATCTATAAATGAGTTTTTAATAAAAACCTGACGGCAAAATCAGGGTTCCCAGTGGAATCCCCAGCTTCTAGTAGCAGGGATCCCACCTGAAAATCTGGGATCCTCGGGATCCTGGGACACTGTTAGTGTCGAACCCCTATGTTATCCTAATAATACACAGCACATAGCATGTGACAGGGACTTCCCCTGCTCAACATTTGTAGGAGAAGAGTATACCTAGTAGTACTTGTAATTAAAAAAGAAGGGACTATGCTCCTTTTGCTTTAACACCCATGGAGAAGATACAAACACCAATATGGAGCGCATCCATGGCCAGGATAGTAAATACGCTGTGTCTCAAACTTTCTCGCCTCTCAGCACTATGGGTTCTAAATCCCACTGGGAGTTTGACCTGTCAAGTGAGAAAGTGTCGATTATTACGGATGGTCAGCGGTATACAGTACTGGCTCTACCAAGAAAAAATGGAGTGGTCTGCCTCGACCACAAACAAATCGACCGTCTTATATGGCCTAGCATGTGCTAAAAATGACGTAAAACACCATTCAAACAAACAAAACACCAACATGTCATAACCTTTTATTCTGTTTAGACATTACTCAGAAGACCGTGGGTAAGTTCGTAGATAATGATTTGATTATTTTGTTGTCAGGTATGACAGACTACTACGGGAGGTCACTATCGCCCTTGTTGGTAAATACACGAAACTGGAGGATGCATATGCCTCCGTGATCAAAGCGTTACAACACTCCTCACTGGCTGTCAGTCATCGACTCAATCTGAAGGTAATTCAACAAACCTAGACATGGCAGTTGTCCACTGTGGTTTCATGAAGGACTTGGCTTTGAAATCTTTAAATACCTTGCAGCTTATTTATGGTATTGAGTAACGCAGGTGGTTGGTTGTTGGAAAATGATTCATCAGCTCTGATATTTAAAAAAAAAATCAAAAAAAAATCGGAAAAAAAACATTTAAAATGTCAAACAGTCCAGTTCAGTACATCATAGTTTTAAGAGGTTGATGCACTATTTTCAAAAACAATTTATTTAAAAGGGTTCTGAAAAAGTAAGAAAAACTGAAAGAATTATCATAATGCCATGAAAAATAAATATGACCTATTGAAAATTTGCCAAGAACATAAATGGAGACGGCCATCTTGGAACGATGACATCATAGCGCCTTTTTAACATTTATGGCATATTGACAAAAATACATTTTAAAGCAAAAAAAATCAATGCAAATTGATTAAAAAATAAATACTAGTATATAGATGTAAAATGAATAAGTTGTATACTTAGTTTTTATTTGCAGTGATTTTCTTTGCTTTAAAAACCATTTTGTCAATATGCCATATATGGTATAAATGTTCAATAGGTCATATCTTCTTTATTTGTCATGGCATTTTGATAATTCTTTCAGCTTTTTTCAAGTTTTGCAGAGCCCTTCAAAACAAACCCTGTTTGAAAAAAGTGCATCAACCCCTTTAACCTGTTTTGTACGGTATGCTTTCAGTACATAGCAGCTGCAGATCTAGAGATGGAGACCCTGGCTGAAGATCCCAGCAGATACCACGAGGCTTGGCATAAATTAGTCAGTGCTAAGTAAGTGACAGTTTGCTGAGAAAGTAACAGTTTGCCAAGACAGTTGCATTTTGCTTATTTTCACCAAATGTTCTCTCATTTACTTCGGATGGCTGGGTGTCTGAAGGCTCATCAACCATATTCTGTAAACGGTCACCTAGCCCAGTCTGTCTTTAAAGAAAAAAAGTTGCCTGTTTGAAGTTGCTGTAATTGAATCATCCTTAATCTGCAAGCTGGAGCCCAGGGCTTAAGCCATGTCCAAATTACAGGGAGAGGTTTTGCTCAGATGAAAAAGTTCTCACTCATTTTCAAAGTTTCCTTCTTTGTATCATATGAGAAACGTCCCTTTCTAGTCACTGAGTTTGAGAGAAAACTCCCTGTCGCTTATGTCCTGAGTCCCAGGTCACCTAGCAAAGTCTAACGAAAAAGAATATGTAGCCTATTTAAGTTGCCTTATTTGTTCAGGGCTTTTTTTCTAAAAATTGTGAAGACTCCCTAGCCTGGTCATTTTGTGGAAAAAAATGGGCGATTTGTAAAAAAAGTATTGAAAGATTAATTGTTAAAAGCGATATTACTCAATACATTGTTTTTGTGGGAGGAGGGTACTATGAAACAAATGTACAATTATTCAGCATAATATGGTACCTTTTAGATAAATGTTCTAGTGTAAATGTATCAAAAACAAAACTATATTGAGAAAGTTAGATGGGGAAATGTTGTTTTTAGCTTTACTGATCAAAGATCCGTGGTGCGGTGTCCGTCGTCCGTCTGTCCGTAAATTGTTTTTGTAGCGACCACTTTTCTGAAACTACTGAATGGATTTTCATGAAACTTTACAAAAAATTTGCCCATGAAGTCTAGTTGATCCTAGCAAAAATTTATGTTGTGAAATCCAAGATGACCGCCAAAGCTAAAGATTTATTTTTTAAAAAACAAGTTTGTAGCGACTACTTCTTGAAAGCTATAAGTGATATTGATATGGGACTTATTCTAAAATGTTCAGCATGACATGGTGTTAGTCCTTGTCGAAAATCATTTTGATTCGACATTAAACATGGCTGCCAGAGGCCATCTTGGTTTACATAGAGTTATATAGTAAAAACTTGTAACGACTACACCTCTGAAAGTACTTGACGGATTTTCATGAAACTTCACTGGAATATTGCTCTTGATATCTAGTTGATCCTAACAAAATTTCAGGTCAGCCGGAAATTCAAGATGGCCGCCATAGCTATCAATAGTTTTTAGCTCTACTGATCAGAGCTCAGCAGAGCTTATGCCGTGGTGCGGCGTCCGTCGTCCGTCCGTCCGTCCGTCTGTCTGTCTGTCCGTCCGTCCGTTAACTTTTTTTTTGTAGCGACTACTCCTCTGAAACTACTGAATAGATTTTCATGAAACTTTACAGAAATGTTGCCCATGAAGTCTAGTTGATCCTAGCAAAAATTCATGTAGATGTGAAATCCAAGATGGCCGCCAAATCTAAAAATAGGTTTTTAAAAAACAAGTTTGTAGCGACTACTTCTTGAAAACTTTAAGGGATATTGCTATGGGACTTTTTCTAAAATGATCAGCATGACATGATGTTGGTCCTTGTCGAAAATTGTTTTGATTCGACGTTAAACATGGCTGCCAGCGGCCATCTTTGTTTACATAGAGTTATATAATGAAAACTTGTAGCGACTACTCCTCTGAAACTACTTGACGGATTTTCATAAAACTTCACAGGAATGTTGCTCTTGATGTCTAATTGATCCTAGCAAAATTTCAGGTCGGCCGGAAATTCAAGATGGCCGCCACGGCTTAAAAATAGATTTTTAAAAAATAAGTTTGTAGCGACTACTTCTTGAAAACTATAAGAGATAGTGATATGGGACTTTTTCTAAAATGATCAGCATGACATGATGTTGGTCCTTGTCAAAAATCGTTTTGATTCGACGTTAAACATGGCTGCCAGCGGCCATCTTTGTTTACATAGAGTTATATAATGAAAACTTGTAGCGACTACTCCTCTGAAACTACTTGACGGATTTTCATGAAACTTCACAGGAATGTTGCTCTTGATGTCTAATTGATCCTAGCAAAATTTCAGGTCGGCCGGAAATTCAAGATGGCCGCCACAGCTAAAAATAGATTTTTAAAAAATAAGTTTGTAGCGACTACTTCTTGAAAACTATAAGAGATATTGATATGGGACTTTTTCTAAAATTATCAGCATGACATGATGGTTATCCGAGTCGAACATTTTTTTGATTCGACGTTAAACGTGGCTGCCAGTGGCCATCTTTGTTTACATAGAGTTATATAATGATAACTTGTAGCGACTACTCCTCTGAAAATACTTGACGGATTTTCATGAAACTTCACACGAATGTTGCTCTTGATGTCTAATTGATCCTTGCAAAATTTCAGGTCGGCCGAAAATTCAAGATGGCCACCATGGCTAAAAATAGATTTTCAAAATACAAGTTTGTAGCGACTACTTCTTGAAAACTATAAGTGATATTGATATGGGACTTTTTCTTAAATGATCAGCATGACATGATGGTTATTCAAGTCGAACATTATTTTGATTCGATGTTAAACATGGCTGCCAGTGGCCATGTATGTTTACATAAGAGTTATATAATGATAACTTGTAGCGACTACTCCTCTGAAACTACTTGACGGATTTTCATGAAACTTCACACTAATGTTGCTCTTGATGTCTAATTGATCTTAGCAAAATTTCAGGTCGGCCGGAAATTCAAGATGGCCACCATGGCTAAAAATCGATTTTTAAAAAATAAGTTTGTAGCGACTACTTCTTGAAAACTATAAGAGATATTGATATGGGACTTTTTCTAAAATGATCAGCATGACATGATGCTTATCCGAGTCGAACATTATTTTGATTCAATGTTAAACATGGCTGTCAGTGGCCATCTTTGTTTACATAGAGTTATATAATGAAAACTTGTAGCGACTACTCCTCTGAAACTACTTGACGGATTTTCATGAAACTTCACAGGAATGTTGCTCTTGATGTCTAATTGATCCTAGCAAAATTTCAGGTCGGCTGGAAATTCAAGATGGCCACCACCGCTAAAAATAGATTTTCAAAAAACCAGTTTGTAGCGACTACTTCCTGAAATCAAAATCAATCAGTAGAGCTTCAAGGTCATTGACCTCTTGTTTAAAAACAAGTTTTAGCGACTACTTCTTGAAAACTGTTAAGTGATATTGATATGGGACTTTTTTTAAAATGATCAGCATGACAAGATGTTGGTCCTTGTCGAAAATCATTTTGTTTCGACATTAACCTTTGTTTACATAAGAGTTATATAGTAAAAACTTGTAGCGACTACTCCTCTGAAACTACTTGACGGATTTTCATAATTTGTAGCGACTACTTCTTGAAAACTATAAGTGATATTGATATGGGACTTTTTCTAAAATGATCAGCATGACATGATGTTGGTCCTTATTGAAAATTATTTTGATTCAACATTAAACATGGTTGCCAGTGGCCATCTTTGTTTACATAGAGTTATATATAAAAACTTGTAATGACTACTCTGAAACTACTTGACAGATTTTCATGAAACTTCACAGGAATACTGATTTAGCGTTCAGAACATGCCAGTAGAGATTCAAGGTCATTGACCTCTTGTTTTTTGTGAGAAAAAAATAGACCACAGTTGTGAAAAAATGACCACTTTTGAATTGTGAAGTAGCCGAAATCTGTTATAGAAGGAAAAAAAGCCCTGTTGTTTTACACATTCCACTATGCTAAAGCCAGATGTATTATACATGTACTAATGTTGGTTTGAACAGTGATGTTGTGACAGAGAGCATTCCTTATCTGATACCTACTGTAATGATATTTTAGTGGTGTTTTGGTGCCTGGTGGGTTTGGTATACGAGGCACAGAGGGTAAAATCCTTGCAGTCAACTGGGCTAGAGAAAAGAAAGTACCATTTTTAGGTAGGTTTGTTCTAAAGTGTTCATGTTCTGTTGCAAATTGACACTTATTTACATGTTTTGACAATTGTATTACTGAAGATATAAAGTATTTACATGATTTAACATCTGTGTTCGAAGAATTTAAAAGGTTTGAAAAATGTTGTTAATATCAAAAGATTTGTTTTTTACAATATTTGAACACAGTACACCATGCATTATCAGTGTTTCATGGCGTCTGTTGCAGGTATATGTTTGGGTCTACAATGTGCTGTGATAGAGTTTGCCCGTAATGTACTCTCCATGAAGGACGCTAATTCTACGGAGTTCGCCCCTGATACACCGTATCCTGTGGTAGGTTTTATAACCCGTTCAGATAACTACACTGTTCAGATTACTACTCAATACATTCATATAACTACACAATACGTTCATATAACTACACAACATGATTACTACACAGTTGTTTCGATGACTACACAATATGTTCAGATAACTACACAATATGTTCATGTAACTACACTGTTCAGATGACTACAAAATACGTTCATATAACTACATCATAAGTTCATGTAACTACACATTTGTTCAGATAACTACACAATACGTTCAGATAACTACACAATATGTTCATATAACTACACAATATGTTCAGATGACGACACAGTATGTTCAGATTACCAGTTTATTGCACAATATGTTTCGATTACTAATTTATTACACAGAATGTTTTGATTACTAGTTTATTACACAGAATGTTCTGATTACTAGTTTATTACACAGAATGTTTTGATTACTAGTTTATTACACAGAATGTTTTGATTACTAATTTATTACACAGAATGTTTTGATTACGAGTTTATTATACAGAATGTTTTGATTACGAGTTTATTACACAGAATGTTTTGATAACTAGTTTATTACACAATATGTTTTGATTTACTACACAATATGTTTAAATTACTATTAAAACTATTTAATGTTTAGATTACAAGTTGATGTGTTTAAGATTTCAAATCTATGTGTTAAAAAAGATTTCTTTGTTTGAATGGTCAACTACCCTTTGAAGCGGAATTCAATAGAAAAGATAAAGGCGATTAACAGAAACGTGTCAAAATATAGGTACTAGAAATAACCGTTTACAAATATTTGTTGTTGTCTAGGTGATAGAGATGCCTGAACATAACACCGGACAGATGGGTGGCACCATGCGACTGGGACTAAGAAAGACACTGTTACAAACCGATAAATCCCTCATGAGTATGTACAACTATAACTTACACTAAAGATGTCATTCTTGAATATGTACAACCATAATTAGATAAATCCCCCAGGAGTATGTACAACTATAACTTAATCTAAAGATGTCATTCTTGAAAACGTACAACCATAATTAGATAAATCCCTCTTGAGTATGTACAGCCATAACTATAGATAAATCCCTCATGAGTATGTACAACCATAACTCAATATATAGATGTCATTCTTGAATATGTACAACCATAGCTATAGATAAATCCCTCATGAGTATGTACAACCATAATTAGATTAATCATTCATGAGTATGTACAACCATAATTAGATCAATCATTCATGAGTATGTACAGCCATAATTAGATCAATCTGTGTGGTTCCGGGGCCCCATTTGGTTCCGGGGCAAAGAATAGGGCCACTGCAGATCCTGTTGGAGGGGAAGGTAGAGGGGTAGAACCCCCTCAAATTCATGTTCATTTTATCATTTTTTGTTCTTGCTCATTTAAGGTCTTCATCATGACCCCTGCATTGTTTCAGGTGCCATCTCGCTCACATCATTAGAGCAGTGGCAAAAAAACAATAAACATGGCTCCAGCGTAAATGGTGTGTCCACAATAGAATTTGCAGCAACTCTGCAGTTCAAGGTGAGAAGGTTCTAGGCCCATTCTCCAAATTTTATCTCGATGTACATGGAGGATGAGCCTGCCATGTTCGTACCTGATAGGCGCCATATAACCTTTCATGTGTTGGTGCACCTTAAAACCCCAATTTAATTCAATTAATCATGAGTATGTATAACCATAATTAGATTAATCATGAGTATGTACAACCATAATTAGATCAATCATTCATGAGTATGTACAACCATAATTAGATCAATCATTCATGAGTATGTACAACCATAATTAGATCAATCACTCATGAGTATGTACAACCATAATTAGATCGATCACTTCTGGGTTCGAATGCTACTGGTAGCTCGACTTGTGAGGAAGTGCCGATTCTTACGGATGGCGGGAGGTGTACAGTAGTGGTTCTACCCAGGAAAAGTTGGTGTTCTGCCTCCACCTCAAAAAATCAACCGTCATATATAACCTTACATGTGTTGAAAATGACGTAAAACGCCATACATACAAACAAACTAAATCACTCCTGAGTATGTACAACCATAATGAGATAAATCACTCCCGAATATGTACAACCATAATGAGATAAATCACTCGCGAGTATGTACAACCATAATTAGATAAATCACTCCCGAATATGTACAACCATAATTAGATAAATCACTCATATGTACAACCATAATTAGATAAATCACTCATATGTACAACCATAATTAGAGTACTCGCTAGTATAAATCGCTCTAACATAATTTAAACTTTTTAGACATTTACATGATTCAGGAATTGAAGTCAACCTTAAAAATGGATGGCCACCCTTTTTGTAGTATTATCAGTTAAACAAATTTAACTCTTAAACATCATATGAACATTTCTTGATAGTCCCGGAGAGAAACATATATTTAAAACCGCTACTAAGTTGTATGTAAAAATAAGTATTATTTGCATGACGTAGATACTACTTTTACCACTGCTTGATTGCACGGGGAAATGAGGTATATCTGAATTGCATAGCTGCACAACTATTGCCAGATAATTGGTATTATGCATTTACCTGTGGATTAATTTACCTGTTCAAAGTTTTCTATGTCATCAACTAAAATCTTTCTCTTGTTTTTCACAGATATTGCAATGTGTGAATTGTAAATATCTATTGTTGTGTATTGATTTCTATTTAAATAAACATAAACATGCTCATGAAGCAAACCATGGCCGGGGAACTTTAAAAACAAAAATGATAGGAATCTGTAGTTGATGGATTGGATATTAGTCCGCTATCAGCTTGATCAAACTACAGAATGATAGGAATGTGTAGTTGATGGATTGGATATTAATCCGCTACCAGCTTGATCAAACTACAAAATGATAGGAATGTGTAGTTGATGGATTGGATATTAGTCCGCTACCAGCTTGATCAAACTACAGAATGATAGGAATGTGTAGTTGATGGATTGGATATTAGTCCACTTAGTACCAGCTTGATCAAACAACAGAATGATAGGAATGTGTAGTTGATGGATTGGATATTAGTCCTCTACCAGCTTGATCAAACTACAGAATGATAGGAATGTGTAGTTGACTGATTGGATGTTAGTCCCCTACCAGCTTTATCAAACTACAGAATGATAGGAATGTGTAGTTGATGGATTGGATATTAGTCCTCTACTCAAACTACAAAATGATAGGAATCTGTAGTTGATAGATTGGATATTAGTCCGCTACCAGCTTGATCAAACTACAGAATGATAGGAATGTGTAGTTGATGGAATGGCTATTAGTCCTCTACCAGCTTGATCAAACTACAAAATGATAGGAATGTGTAGTTGATGGATTGGATATTAGTCCGCTACCAGTTTGATCAAACTACAGAATGATAGGAATGTGTAGTTGATGGATTGGATATTAGTCCGCTACCAGTTTGATCAAACTACAGAATGATAGGAATCTGTAGTTGATGGATTGGATATTAGTCCGCTACCAGTTTGATCAAACTACAGAATGATAGGAATGTGTAGTTGATGAAATGGCTATTAGTCCTCTACCAGCTTGATCAAACTACAAAATGATAGGAATGTGTAGTTGATGGATTGGATATTAGTCCGCTACCAGCTTGATCAAACTACAGAATGATGTTGAAATTAAACTAAATCGAAACTACATGTTACTTTCTTCATTAACATGACATTTCCTAAAACTATTTGATAATTGTTTTTTTCAGAGAAATGTGATAATTGTTGTTGTTTTCAGAGAAATTATATGGTAATACAGAATTTGTAGAAGAAAGACATCGCCATCGCTATGAGGTAAGTATTACAGACAACGTACATACTTGCCAAAAATCCTGCATTCTGACTGGCTGATGTTAAAAATATTTATGAGTATTAAATAGTGCATAACCCATCGCAAATCCCGTCATGTGACGTCTTAATTTAAATGTGTTTGTGACCAAAACTCAAAAACAATGTAATGGTTAACCAGTATTGAAATTTTGACTTTTGCAAACGTATATCAGTAGCTAACACATCGCCATTTATCAAAAATTGCGACCTTTTAAAGACAGATGTAACGTTGCAAAATAAAAATTTCGGTACATTTACCCTACAATATATGCACATGTTTTCATTGTCGTCTTCCGGCAGTGGCAGATTGTTAGACATAGATATAATATAAGTTTTCTGGCGCTGGATGGGTTGGAGTGTCTAGCTACAGTAATTGTGGTTCTATTCTAGTAAATGTTACCGAACTTGGGTCGCAGTTGCATCTGTGTGGTTAATCTTATCTAATGTACATTTCCTATGACATGGGTGGTCATGCATAATAATTACGTGGTTGGTGGGTTCCAGGGCTTCTAAAATCGCCGGTTTGTCGGTCCCCAGACCGAATTCTGTTTCTCCGGACCGATTTTCTTTTCAAAATCTCTGTTAAAATCGGTCCCAGATATTTTATCTATCGTTCGTTAAAAAATATACAATTTCCTTACACACTCCTTGAAATATGCCTTGCGGCAATATTCTTTGATCCATAACACGATTGTTTGTCACTCGCTGTGCGAAAGTAGGTCAATTTGGACTAAACCATTACCGATAGTAGGGAGTTTTCCGGAAGAGTCTATAGCCATGTAGCACGCCTTTGATGTGTGATCAGTGAAAGTATATCACGCATTCTGTCGGTTCACTGAAGCGAGTGTTACCGTCTGTGATTTCTTTGATATACCGTTAGTCGTAAGGTGTTAGCCTGTTTGCTTGTGTCGGTTTTTTTTTTTAAGTGGCCAAAGCTGGGACTGAAATTTGTTTGCGTCGTTAAAATACCGAGATGTGTTAATTGTTTGTTTGATTTTTTTTTACAATAACTTTAAGTATAATATTAAGGAAAGTGATCAAACCTGACACCGTTTTTTTTTTTTAAGTCGGACCGAAATTGTTTGCGTTAATCGTAACATTTGGTATTAATTAAGCTAATTGATGAAAAACGATATTACTCACATTTATGTAAAATCGTATATAATCCGCTAGTCCGCGCGTGTTAGTCCGCGTTTAATACCTACCCGGTTTATTAGACACTTCCGGTTCAATTCCTCAAATGATCAACACTTAATATTGAGTGAAAATTATTCATTCAGTAAAGCGAAGACATGATGTCAGTCATTAAAATGTACAAATTGTGATAAAGTAAGTTAGAAACAATACAAATATAATACAAACATACATTTTAAATAGTTCTCTATATCAATGACTGAACGGAAAAAATTCATGGTGCAGCTGACATGGTGGGTGGGGTACGGCGATTTAAGTTATTTTTTCAAAATAAGCGCGATTCTTACGGCAGTTAAAAACCTGGACCGATTTGCATTTTAAAATTTTAGAAGCCCTGGTGGGTTCAATATAAAAAAGAATTGCATGGGCGGTAATGTCAAAATTTACAGATTTACCTAGGTGACGGGTTAAAAAAAAGTGCCATATAAGGAAGTCATTATACACCCGCTTTGAAGAAGTGGGGGCTATATAGGAATCACATTGTCCGTCGCGTCGCGTCCCGTTCCATTATTTAACAGATAATAGTTACATGGTTGCATATTTGCTTTTCATTTTTGGTATGATGTGGAAATACTATATAAAAACCACATAAGGTTACATTCCACTAATTATACAGACTTCATAAGGTTACACTCCATTAATTATTATGTAAGACTCCACATATACCCCCGCCAAAGAAGGTTTATTGGGGGTTATATAATAATCAGTTTCGAGTTACTTAGCAGATAATGGTTGCATATTTGCTATTCCATTTTGGTATGATATAAACATACTTAATGAAAACTATATATGGTTACACTCCACTAATTATATAATTATAAGACTTCATAAGGTTACACTACACTAATTTTTAATGAAGTCTCCACATATTTTGATTATTTGTCACGTTATTTAACAGATAAGTGTTGCATATTTTATTTTCCTTTTGCTTATTTAATATGTGAGACCACATATTTTTTAATTATTTGTAATTGAGACTGTACTCAGCACAAACTTCAGAGTATTCCCACACATCCATATTAAGGAAATGATACCTCTTCTGACTGGTCACCAATACAGGAGTATTAATCACCTTCAAATTATTTGCATTAAATTAGTTTTTAGCTCGACTGATCTGATCACAGATCAGCAGAGCTTATGCCGTGGTGCGGCGTCCGTCTTCCATCCGTCCGTCTGTAAACTTTTATTTGTAGCGACTACTCCTCTGAAACTACTCGATGGATATTCATGAAACTTTACAGAAATGTTGCCCATGAAGTCTAGTTGATCCTAGCAAAAATTGATGTTGATGTGAAATCCAAGATGGCCGCCAAAGCTAAAAATATTTTTTTAAAATACAAGTTTTTAGCGACTACTTCTTGAAAACTATAAGTGATATTGATATGGGACTTTTTCTAAAATGATCAGCATGACAAGATGTTGGTCCTTGTCAAAAATTATTTTGATTCAACGTTAAACATGGCTGCCAGTGGCCATCTTTGTTTACATAGAGTTATATAGTAAAAACTTGTAGCGACTACTCCTCTGAAACTACTTGGCAGATTTTCATGAAACTTTACAGGAATGTTGCTCTTGATGTCTAATTGATCCTAGCAAAATTTCAGATCGGCCAGAAATTCAAGATGGCCGCCACAGCTAAAAATAGATTTTTAAAAAATAAGTTTGTAGCGACTACTTCTTGAAAACTATAAGTGATATTGATATGGGACTTTTTGTAAAATGATCAGCATGACGTGATGTTGATCCGAGTCGAACATTATTTTGATTCGACGTTAAACATGGCTGCCAGTGACCATCTTTGTTTACATAAAGTTATATAGTAAAAACTTGTAGCGACTACTCCTCTGAAACTACTTGGCAGATTTTCATGAAACTTTACAGGAATGTCGTCTTGATGTCTTATTGATCATAGCAAAATTTCAGGTCGGCCAGAAATTCAAGATGGCCGCCACAGCTAAAAATAGATTTTTAAAAAAATAAGTTTGTAACGACTACATCTTGAAAACTATAAGTGATATTGATATGGGACTTTTTCTAAAATGATCAGCATGACATGATGTTGATCCGAGTCGAACATTATTTTGATTCGACGTTAAACATGGCTGCAAGTGGCCATCTTTGTTTACATAGAGTTATATAGTAAAAACTTGTAGCGACTACTTCTCTGAAACTACTTAATGGATGTTCATGAAACTTCACAGGAATGTTGCTCTTGATGTCTAGTTGATCCTAGAAAAATTTCAGGCTGGCCGGAAATTCAAAAAGGCCACCACGGCTAAAAATAGATTTAAAATAAATAAATTAGTAGCGACTACTTCTTGAAAACTGTAAGTGATATTGATATAGGACATTTTCTAACATGATCAGCATTACATGATGTTGATCCTTGTCGAAATGTATTTCGATGCGACTTTAAACATGGCCGCTAGTGGCCGTCTTTGTTTACATAGATTTATTTAGTAAAAACTTGTAGCGACAACTCCTCTGAAACTACTGGACGAATTTTTATGAAACTTCACAGGAATGTTGCTCTTGACGTCTGATTGTTCCCAGATTTTTTTTAGGTCAGCCGGAAATTCAAGATTGCCGCCATGGTTAGAAACAGATTTTTTTTTTAAGCGTTTGTAGCGACTACTTCTTGAAAACTGTAAGTGATATTGATATGGGACTTTTCTAAAATGATCAGCATGACATAATGTTGATCCTTGTCGAAAATTATTTTGAATCAAAATTAAACCTGGGCACCAATGGCCATCATTGTTTACATAGAGTTTGTATAGTAAAAAATTGTAGTGACTACTCCTCTGAAACTACTAGACGGATTTTCATGAAACTTCACAGGAATGTTGCTCTTGATATCTAGTTAATCCTAGCACAATTTCAGGTCAGCTGGAAATTCAAGATGGCCACCACGGCTAAACATAGATATTTAAAAACAAGTTTGTAGCGACTACTTCTTGAAAACTGTAAGTGATATTGATATGGGACTT
Organism: Cyrtodaria siliqua; assembly: GCA_037043455.1. Lineage (NCBI taxonomy): Eukaryota > Metazoa > Mollusca > Bivalvia > Adapedonta > Hiatellidae > Cyrtodaria > Cyrtodaria siliqua. The sequence continues at coordinate 1,615 of JAWPHD010017282.1, read as the reverse complement.
TTTCTGAAATGATCAGCATGACAAGATGTTGATCCTTGTTGAAAATTATTTTGATTCAACATGAAACAAAAAACTACTTAACAAATTTTTATGAAACTTCACAGGAATGCTGACCTAGCTATCAAAATCTATCAGTAGAGCTTCAAGGTCATTGACCTCTTGTTAATTAATATGATAATACTGAATCAGTACCTTTTTTGAAGATACACACATACTCAAACTGGTCACCAGGCGAGGGTATTAATCATCTTTAGTGATAGCTCTAGTTATTTCTGGAACAGCCCTCAATTAAGGGACACTATATCATTGTATAACGATTATTTTCTAGGTGAATCCCGAACTGGTGGAGAAATTTGAGGAGAAGGGAATGAAGTTTGTTGGTCGCAGTGAGGACGGACAGAGGATGGAGATCATGGAGCTAGACAGTGAGATATTAGTTGTACATTCAAACCTGTATTAACAGATCATTAAGGGAAAGAGCAAAATTGGTCTCTTTAACACAGACAAGCATTTAAAAATTATGACGTCTTATTTTTTACATTTTCACTATTCTAACCAAGCTTAACCAAGAGGATTTCGGTACCAATTATATAAAGAAGAAAAAACAACTGGTTTGGAGAGTTTGCGCAGCAACATGTACATGGGAAATGTTACACAAAATTTTATCTGATATATAGCATGAGCTTCACATCGACTTGATATGTGTTTGCCACAATTAAGTTTGCATAATATTTTTTAGTGTTTTTTTGTTTTTTTTACAATTCGGCACTAAAATTGTTATGCTTGATATACACATACCTCCTGTCACCAGAAGTTGTCCGTTGTTTCAGATCACCCATTCTTCGTAGCGGTACAGTATCACCCAGAGTACATATCGCGCCCACTGAAACCATCGCCCCCATACTTTGGTCTCCTGCTGGCGTCGTGCGGCAAGCTACAGGGCTTTGCAAACAGAGGTTTCAGGAAATCCCCACACATGTCTTACAGTGAAGACGATGGCTCAGACGATGAACTCTGTAAATTTGCCGCCAATGTTAAACTGGAGGATTCATCTGCTCAAGGAGGCTTTTGATGAGAAATGTTTAGGAATTGTTCATCGAAGTTTTACCATTTCACCATATACCATATGTAAATGGAAAGATATAGTGTTTTCCGCGCGAAGAAGCGTGTCCATGTATGGATATTTGACTTTCCCGGTGTGTCCCCATTGATAGTCATTGTACGTGTAGCACAGACAATTATTACTTTAATTAAAACTAGTCCCAAAATCTGGACAGAATTATTTGCTATGCTTGATGATAAATATTTTTACGCAAATTGCAGTTACGATATGATGTGAAAGGGATCGTATTTCAGATATACGTATATTTATTTTATTTGCCAATTGATCATGATATAAATTATCCGTGCTTGTTAGTTTTGTTGAGCATTATGAGTGTTATCAAAAAAGTGCTATTGACTTGATCCATGTTGAGATTACCGGTATCTTATTTGTTGTATGAAATATTTGCATAATTTTTGATTTTGTATGGCCCCGTGTGGTTGCCGGGGTAGAATACAACCACTGCAAACACACCGTCACATGCAGAGGGGTAGGACCCCCCCCCCCCCCCCC
>JAWPHD010017281.1:0-45373 GCA_037043455.1 Cyrtodaria siliqua | reverse complement strand
GACTTTAAAACATAGTTTGTATATATCTTGTTCAACATACACGCTATGGATTATACGTTTGTTGCATTTAGTGTATCGTTTTCCTACTCACTGGTTTAATTGTTATATTTTAAAGTGTTATTTGATGAGGTGCCTATATGACCTTGCGGTCCTGTTCCTGGACTTGTGGGTACGTGTAATCAGCTGATTCCCGCCAAATGGGACCACATGACCGCTCCCAGACGACATGTGACCCGTCTCGGAAGAAGGGCAGCCATACTGACGACGTGTTACAGACGACCGCAGACAGACAAAACGCCATCTTGTTAGTGTAAACGCATTTCCCGGGTGGGATCCACCAATAGACAGGTAGGAAAAACTTTAATAGTATAAAGCAATTGCGTAAAAACATGTTTGTCAACCAAAGGTGTGACTCCTTTATTTATTTAAAACACGAAAAAAATGGTGTTACTTCATTTTTATTTTAAAATTAAAATGTCATACCTGTGCGAACATATACTAATGTTGTGTATTATATGTGTATGTTTTCGATAAGCTTATTTCCTTCCAATTATCATCGAAGAAAAGTAGCCACGAGTCAATATTTTTCCATGCTATCCAAGAGATAAATTAATGTTTATTTATATCTAGAAAAGTATGTGTGTGATATCGGTTATCAGAACCCTACATGTACACCCGCGGTCATACGATGATCCACGTTCACATATGCCAACATGAACAATATGTAATTGGAGTAGTGCTTATAAAGAAATACCATTTGATTTATTTTATATTTAAGTTCATTGTGTACAGTCCCTGATGTCATTAGTAATACCATGCTATGGTATATTAAACGCGGTTCAACACGTCGTCTTCTGGCAGACATAATAACAACGAAATAATAACTCTTTGTCAAAAAAAAAATTAAGTTTTTAAGTATACGTCAATAGGGTCGTTCAAGCTTTACCTCCTTCGCTTAACATATTACTATTCACGATATAACTAAAGCTATACTCATGCATGTCTATTCCTTTGACTAAGTTTCGAGGAATCAAGATTATATTTAAGGAAACAATGTTGCTATGTTCTCTTTTATTTGATATGAAAACATCTGACACGTTTGATGTTTGAAGGAAGCGCAATCCGGAGGGTATTACATGTCACCCTGTCTGAATCCAATATCTCTTGTAAATTGTCTTGAAACGTTTTCGCTAGAGAATATGTTTGAAGTGAAAATAATCGACTGAAGTACCATTATATGTATGTCTACGATTAAAACAAGTAGGGCCAAAACAGCGCTTAATGTCTCTTGTCGCGTGCTCTAGTGGCATAGACGTGGTGTACGCGGTGCATTACTTCTACAAATAAAGATAAAAAATATTATAGTGTGTGTTGTTAAATGCACTGCGAGTCATGTAGAACTTTTTATCATATGGTCAGCTTTGTTGAAACTATAAAGTTAAAAGGGTATGTCCTTATGTTAAAGTAACTGTAATTTTTTTGAATCGTCCTTCATATCTTCATGGCGAGAATAAAAACAATAAAAACAATAAACATACAGAGATTCATGTATTATATTTTAATTTTAAAATTAGTTACAATAATACATTTTATAAAAACACCAGTATATTTATTAACGCAAAAATGATAATAATAATAATAATAATAATACTTTCTAAAGGCACAGAAAACTATTTGTCATCCAGTCAGTAACAGCGTTTTACTAACTGTTGGTGTTCGCTAGTATGGAAATCCCTAGACTGTGTTACGGTCGTTTGGCATCTCTGTTGAGAGAACAGAATAGAATAGAATAGACTAGGAAATCCCGGATGATGAACACAAAATGCCACCGAAGACAGTTAAAAATTACCCACAACAAGTTAAATTGACACTTGATTGGCATGTCAAACCACTCAGGACTAATTAAACTGTTTAAAGTTTGTGCAGTGTTTGCAAGCATAAAATAAAGAAACAAGAGGCCCAAGAGGGCCTGTGGACGCTCTACTGGCTAACATGGTTCTTATAACATCAATGAAGCGAGTGACTGCCATTTACGTTTTTCTGGAAGTTTGGGGCAAAAAAAACAGCTTTTTAACTAAGGGCCTTTATTTTACTTTAACAAGGGCCATAACTAAAGAATCTTGTAAAGTTTGGTAAAGATCAGATGAAAAATGAAGGCCCTACTGTATTAACGGAGCCAAATATAGCATTTGCAACTAAATCAAGAGCCATAACTCCTCTGTTACTGTTCAGACTGGTCCAACATAGAGCTAAAAAAAAATAATAATAATAATTTAAAAAAAAAAAGAAAAAAAAGAAAAAGAACTTAAAAAAATAAATAATATAAATAAAAGAAAGTCATAAAATATGGTAAAGTTTGGCAAATATCAGATGCAAAATGAAGGCCCTATCGTATGACGAGGCAAATTATAGCCTTTTTAACAAAATCAAGGGCCATAACTCTGCTGTTACTGGTTCGATCTGGCTGGTTTTCGAACTTGGCCAATTTTTCATTGACATTAACAATCTGATAAAGTTTGGTAAAGATCGGATGAAAAGTGAAGGCCCTATTGTTTTAACGAGGTAAAATATAGCATTTTTAACTAAATCAAGGGCCATAACTCCGCTGTTACAGGGCCGATATGAATGGTTTTCGAACTTTTCAGATCTTTCATTGATATTAACAATCTGATAAAGTTTGGTAAAGATCGGATGAAAAATGAAGCTCCTATCGTCTTAACGAGGCAAACTATAGCATTTTTAACGAATTCAAGGGCCATAACTCCGATTACTTGTCCGATATGGCTGGTTTTCATACTTGTCCGCGCTTTCAGGGATATTAACAATGTGGTAAAGTTTGGTAAAGATAGGATGAAAATTGAAGGCCCTATCGTGTTAACGAGGCAAAATATAGGAATATATATGTTTACAGTTTTGAAACCGTATTTATGCACATATTTAGCTGATGTTTCACTATTTTTAAAAGTGAAAAAATTGGCAAAAGTAGTAGCAAATTCGGATGGTTTGTATTTCGGACAACATTCGTGGGAGGGGGGTGCTGTATGTGCACAAGGGGCTAGATACATGTGCCAAATAAACTTAAATTATCACAATGGGAATTATAATTTAATTTCAAAATTGTCTTAATAAATGATATTCATGTGTAAAAAGTGATAAAAACAACTTCCAACCCCACAAAAGTTAAATTATAAAAGAATGATGCGCGGCGTGGGTATTTCCAAAACAAAATAAAAAAATAACATGCATTTATAAATTTCTGGAGAGACCCAGACGAGAGTAAATCAGATGGAATTCAGAATGTTAAGATATTAAAAATTTGTTGTTAAAAGTAAAATAAAGCTTTAACTTTATGCAATGCAATTTCTGTTCTTTAAATCTGCATAAATAAGTCCCTGGGATATTGTGTTGTTCCTGGGATATTGTGTTATATAGAATTTTTTTAACAAATTTTGCATAGAAAAATCCATTGGACACATTGTTCCAAATATGAGAGTCCCAGGGATTCATTAAAGCAGATTTCAAAATGAATCACTGAATGGGCGAAATAAATAAAATGAAATTTAGCTGGCAGCAGAAGTTATGAAGCCTGCGTATCACAGGTAACTGTCAAAAGATTAAATTGAAAAGCAGTCAACATATCCTAAGGGTGATTAACCAATACTCGGAACCTATAAAGGCTGGAGTAGTGGAACCACCTATTTGAAATTCAGTAAGAAACCAAACATATTTGAAAATGTACCAATATCTGTAAATATCGGGCTCAGCAATCTCCAAAAATCGGAATGAATAACAACAGTTCTGATTGCAAGCACGCGGAGACGTTTTTTACCTCCGCCACACTGCACAGGCACCGTTACTGTGATATATACAAAAGTGTCTTGTGAGCATGATAATGATAAAAAAGTATTAGAGAGATGTGTAGTTTCAGACATTCGAATAGCGGTTTTCTTTTGATACACATTGGATGTGAGAGCAATAGCTCTCCACCAGGAAATTGAAGGTATAAATATCAACAGTATTCCGTAATGGGAATGTTAAATACATTTATTAAATTTAAGCTTAAGTGAAAAAAGTCCGAACAACATCATGCACAAATACGAGACAAAGTTTAAATAATATTAATATGGAAGCTGCTCTTTTATATTCACAGCCTCGGTCAAAATGTGTAAATAGATTGTTGAAGATATACTGTTCAAAGATATATGTCTTCAATTGGTAACAGCCAGTTTGAGTGATAATAACTGATTGTGCATATAAGAGTTAATACTAAATGGAGCTCTCTTTCTAGAGCTTGTTCTATGCTATAAACTATCCAACACGTAAAGGGACACACGGCAATCTTGAAGTGTTTATCAAGCATTAAAAGTAGCGTCTCGATTTAGTAATCCAGGATCGTTTTGACCTTAGTCAATACTTGCATATAATTAAATAAAATGTGGAGTTGCCGTTTTTAGCTCTTCTCGCCGAAGGCAGCAGACCTTATAGTATGGCGAGTTGTCAGTGGTCTGTCGTTAAGTTTTGATTGTTAACACAATAGTGCCTTCATTTTTAATTTGATCTTTACCAAACTGTGAGAGTGTCTTTCAAGTTTGTATTAAGGAAAGCTCGGACAATTTCAAAAACTAGCTTGATAAGACCAGTAACACCAGAGTTATGGTCCAAAAAATGTTCTTAATTTAAATTTATTATTTATTTTATTCTCAAAAAATGTTCTTAATTTAAATTTATTATTTATTTTATTCTCTATTTTTATATTATTTTTTTGGTTGTTAAATAAAACTTTTTTTTATTATTTATGTTTTTATTATTACGTGTGTTTTTTTCAATATTTGGTTGTTCAAGAAAAATATATTAATTTGTTTTTATCTTTTTTTTAAACTTGTTTCAGTTTAATGTTTATTATTTTTATTTGTTTTTTAAAATGAAAAAATGTGACTTTGTTTTAATTGATTGTTAGCATGAGTCATGGGTTTACAGTTCTGTTTTTGTTGTTGTTTCTTTTGTTTGTTTGTTGTTGTGTTTTGGGTGGGGGTAGGGGTGTTGCTTTTTACCATTTTTTAAAAGGAAATGTTATGATGACAACTCATGCATCAGAGCCATTTTAGCCAGAAGATCGTTCACAGGTCATATTTGCCTCTTGTTCTTATTCTGCTACATGTGTGTTGTATGAAATGTCAGTTTAAATTTTGCAAGCAATATATGATTAACGCTTTAACATAAAAAAAGATCCTCTACACTCTTTCTACACCCTTTTAGAATAATCACGGTGGCGAAACCAATTGACTTTTTAATCGTTTCAGTCACGCAAACGAAATGTAAACAGCACGTTTGATTCAAATAGGTTTTTGCTTCATAACTTTCGAAATTAACGAATTGTACTCAACTAAAACTCAATTACCCCTCCAAAGTGAATTCTTTCCTCCACCGCAAAGAATAATTTGAATATATGACCGTGTACATTTTGGTAGGGCTAATTCTAGAAAGTACTGAGGGTCTCCCAGGGGCTTTGGGGAACAAGGGGACAGGACCATTTATTTTTGGGGGAACATTGTTAATACTTTTGGGAAACAAGGGAACATTGGAAAAATAGTTGTGAGGAACAAAGCAAAACATATATGGGGAACAGGGGAACATTGGATGATATTTTCAGGGTACAAGGGATCTAAACATTCCAACAAGATGTGCTTGACCGTTAACGGTACAAAGCAGGGTATACATACTGGTAATTGCTCATCTTGTAATAAATATGAATGAGTATGACGTGTATGCCCTATCCTGCACCGGGCTAGGACAAATTCTTCTCGATAAATGGTCCTACTAGAAGAACGCCATTCTCCGAGTAATGGTTTAATTGAATGGAGTTTATTGTTAACTGACAAATCCCAAGTGCCTAACCAAGAGTTACGAATATATGCGTTAATACAACTTTTAAAATCAGTATAAGGTAATTTAGCATTACATATATGTAAACCTAATGCTGTTTTAGCAGCACTATCAGCTCCATCATTACCGAGTATTCCTACATGGCTTGGAAGTCAGCAGAAAATAATGGCAATATCAACTATAAGTGAATTGTACTTTTCTAAAAGTTGAAGCACAACTGAGTTATCATGTTTCATATTACCCAGGGCTTGAAGAGATGAAAGGGAATCAGAAAATATTACAAAATGGTCCTCATCAGATTCCTGAATATCATTTAAGGCAATTGACTTAAGTTCAGCTGAAAACATAGAGGCCTTTTCAGACAGGTGGCTCTTTATGATGTTTTTTTTAACAAATCGGCTGCAGCTACCTTCATCTTTAGAACCATCTGTGTATATATGTTGGAAGTTACTGTATTTCGATTTAATCCTGGAATCCAGCTTTAATAAGTTTATACCGAGATCTAGGAAGTAATGGTTTATTACGTCTCTGGTGTAGGGCAGGTCTAATTCCGATCTATTCTGGCTTAAAACTTGTTCTTCATCAATAAAACAAAAAATTGGCATTTTCTCCTCCATGGTCACCTTAAAGTGAAAATTACAAATCTATATCACTAGCGTCCTATTCTGGAACTATTCAAACACGCCACATGAGGTTGCCGTTTTATGAGCTCTTCGCTACTGACGTTGATATCGAACACGCCTGAACATCCACACACACACCCACCCCCCCCCCCCCCCCCACACCTACACCCCCCACACGTTCGCAACTCAATTTAGTAGACTGATCTTCCGTATCGTCAAGCCTCAAGGCTCTGGCTACGTCAACCAGCAAACATCATGTTTTCATTTATCACATGATTACACAGCCGTCAAAAGGTATACACACATGCACAACAATTGCTCGAAAAGGCTATTATGAGAATACACTTTCTTCGTTTGTACCAAACACTAGTTACAATTGTCTGACAAATCATTACCATCACCACGTCCGGGCCATACATCTGAAATGAAGTCTGGATGTATCAATCATATATTTGGCAGAAAGCTTTACAACAAGAGCCGAGGTCAAGGTCGTGACAAAGGTCCAAGTTGATACCCGAGCCATAACACAGAAATGAGTGATGGGATCAACAGAAAGGTGTAATATATTTAGACTATGTCTCGCGTACAATCTTGCTAACATGGGTTGAGGTCGCAGTAAAAGTAAAAATTCAAACTAGTATCGAGGCCATAAATCAGCAATAAAATTTTTTGATAATATTTATTTTTGAAATAACGTATTCAGTTTTAGCTGTGTGCAATTGTCTTTTTATTTCTAATGCATGTCAACATCGGTTAATGACAATCACCAAATGATGGGCACTATCACTACAACATACACGTGGTAAATCAACAATACAAATGGGGCTTAGCTGAGTAACACACCGCCCCACTCCCCCTCCAACCCCTCCCCCCACATTGGCCCATCGCCATTACCCACTTTGTTCGTGGAATTAAACACATCAAAAGGTACGTACATCTTTATACATGCGTGGTGTATCATCGTCTTCATCTTCACGTCTGCATCATCACCGCCCTCAACTCGTGTGTTATTTACGGCCTGGGGCCACAGTGTTACATAATTGTCTGCATCATTCCCGCCCTCAACTCGTGTGCTATTTACGGCCTGGGGCCACAGTGTTACATAATTGTCTGCATCCTCACTGCCCTCAACTCTTGTGTTATTTACGACCTGGGGCCACCGTGTTACATAATTGTCTGCATCATCACCTCCCTCAACTCGTGTGTTATTTACGGCCTGGGACCACAGTGTTACATAATTGTCTGCATCATCACCTCCCTCAAATCGTGTGTTATTTACAACCTTGGTCAACAGAGTTACATAATTGTCTGAATCATCACCACCCTCAACTCGTATATTATTTACGGCCTGGGGCCACAGTGTTACATAATTGTCGACATCATCACCACCCTCAACTCATGTGTTATTTACGGTCTGGGCCACAGTGTTACATAATTGTCTGCATCATCACCGCCCTCAACTCGTGTATTATTTACGGCCTGGGGCCACAGTGTTACATAAATGTCGGCATCATCACCACCCTCAACTCGTGTGTTATTTACGGCCTGGGGCCACAGTGTTACATAATTGTCTGCATCATCACCGCCCTCAACTCGTGTGTTATTTACGGCCTGTGTCAACAGTGTTACATAATTGTCTGCATGATCACCTCCCTCAACTCGTGTGTTATTTACGGCCTGGGGCCACAGTGTTACATAATCGTCTGCATCCTCGCACCCTCAACTCGTGTGTTATTTACGGCCTGGGCCACAGTGTTACATAATTGTCTGCATCATCACAAACCCTCACCTCGGGTGTTTTTTCCTTTGTTCTTGTTTATGATATAATTTTCACAAACCTGCAGGTTTGAGCCTAAACCGTGCTATAACTGCCGGTATATTTCAGCCGTGCTATAAATGACAGATTCGGCAGTTATACCATGGTGTACCTAATTTTACACGCGCATAGTTGTAATGTTTACACACAAACTGTCAATCAAAATGTCAATTACCAGTATTGAATGGCTATGGTGTGTAATATTTATAGCATAATTTTTCGAGTATATGCGATTTATACTGCTTCTGGTGGGCCGCAGGCCCGAGAATGCAGTATAAATGGCATACGATATAAATATAAAATATGCTATAAATGTTTTGTATCGAAACGTATTATTTGAAAATCTAGTTTGATTTGATGTCTATATGTTTGATTTGATGTCTATATGTTTAATTTGATGTATATACGTTGGATTTGTTGTTTATGTTTGATTTAATGTATATATGTTTGATTTGATGTACATATGTTTGACTTTTTGTATTCATGTATATATGTCTGATTCCATGTCTATGTGTTTAGTTAGCATGCATTCACTAACAAGTACATGTAGACTGTGTCAACGTTCATGCAGCAAATATCGTACAGATGAAAGAGAAGTAGTCCCTTAGTAGTGTCTTTGTTGGAATAATTGTATGAATATATTTGAATTTAAAGTTTCTTATTTTTGTGTCATGTGTTATTTCTATTGGGTTTTATGTTACAGTAAATGTTGTTGTTTTTTTCAGTTAAGTTTTTATATGATTGTGTAAATGTCATATTATATGCCATTTTATAATCATTCTTTTGACAAGGACCTCTAACAGCTTATCATGTATGATTATTCAAATGTCAAATACAAACTGTACTTATCTACCGGAAATTCCTATCAATTTGCTCCTAATCATGTATGATTATTCAAATTTCAAATACAAATTTCAGTTATCTGCCCTAAATGCCTACCAATTTTCTCATTCTTCTCGTCGAAATGATGAATCAAGTTAAATAATTGCTGACATTAAAATAGTGCAACTTTGATATATAAACGATCACATGTTACATTCAGAATCAGTATAGACATCGCAGAAGGACCCAAGATGGTATATTTAGTAGCAGGTATGTTGCTTTTAAAAATTACATTTTAATGCAGTCAAATCCAACGAGTATTATAGGTTATTGAATTTGTATGGCTAAATATTACTTGGAACGAATTGTTTTGGCAAAGGACGACGAGCTGAAACAATTCAATAACCTTTTTATTGTATACTTTCGTATTGTTTTCGATCAATGTTAATTGTACGATATTACTTTTCATTGTATTTGTGTTATTTTTATAGCTTTTGTTGGAATTCCTATCTCGTCATTCAGTTTCATTTTGTGTGGATGAATATTTTGCGCGAAAACGACGTCGACGTCGAATGAGGTCATTAAAAACATCAAGCGATTTTCTAAAGTTTGTTTACCATTCGATAACGTTAAAAACAGTGGGTGAGTGATCATTTCAATTATTTTATCAATTTCTGCCATAAAAGGTTGGAAAAAAAAACACGTATTGTTTTGTTGACACTATAGGAAAGATTCCGTAATTTTATTTGAAAGTAGTTCCTTATTTCTATTTCGCGGCTCTTAGCAAGCGCGAGAAAAAGTTCCGGTGCAATTCCAATGTGTGCAATATCGTAGAATATTGTACACTTAGCTCAATGCAAACTAAACGGGGCAATATGAAAGTATATATATATACAATAACTACGGATACTTATTGATTTTATGTTTTGAAAAATCTATAAGGAAACTGTTTATTAAAAAAAACACGATGACAATGCCAGTTGTTATAAATGTTAAGTTTATATTAATTTCCTTAAGCATGTTTTGAACAAAATTATGAATTGCCGACTCAACATTATTGGATGCATATTTAACATAGGATATTTAAATCCAATGTTGGTAGTTGTATATAGTGTAACATAAAGACATTGCATAATATTCATCAGTGCTGAAACATGTTAACCGCATTGATTTTAAAGAAATGGTAATGCATAATCTTTATTTTGATTGATACCAATATTACATTATTTTGTTTTCCCAAAAAATATACAAAAAGGCTTTAAACAAAAGCGAAGATGAAGCGAGAGTGATATCATGTTACTGTCCATTTGCCTCACTATGTATAGCAATAATATATGTTGAGTTTTGCTCATTATGTAATATATCAACATTTTGTGTTATATACTAGTAATGTTCATATACTGAAAGGAAAATGAAACGCATACTGGGTATTTCCGCTATATACTGTATGTTTAATATGCTGCTGCTAATCGAATGGCAAAAGGTGACATTAGGCCTGTACTCTTAAACAGCACCAAACACACCAATGGCTACCACTTTAAAGTTTCATTATCGACAGAATGCGCATTTGGCTCAAGCAGGTGAGCAAACTTAGGCCTTAACCGTTTAAATATCTTACACATTAAACACAATACTGAAATGGATTGACTTTTTCAAGCGGAATTGCAACATTTATGAATTTCGGGTAACAAAGTATACTGTGATTAAAAGGTCTACTACATGACAGAGTTGTCCTTTCTGTAATTGTTTTAGCCTCTTTTTGTACAAAACACGTTGAGATATATCTTGAATATTACGTGGAATTATGTGTATATAATAGTGTAGTATGGGCAATTTTTTGAGCATGCGTATTCTTTTCAGTATATGAGTGAAAATAATTTAATGTGTACAAATAATGTCAATAAGACTGCTGAGATCTTTCTAAGTTTAGATGTAAATAATGCTTGTTTGAACTTAAACAATGTACATACTAGTTCACTCTCAGTACGTTAAAGAAACTATCACGCCAACAATAACAAAATGTTACAACATATTTATACCGTTTCTAACCCTACTGTCGACAAGGTATATATATATATATATCATATTTTGAAAATCCAAACTGTATAAATTCTCTATATACGGATTTAACCAGCCAGGCCAAACCCCAAAACCTTGCTTTGAATTCAGAGTAACAAACCCATAATTCATTTTACGCATATTCAGTCACGTTTTTTTTTTAAGAACCGGTGAATAAACGTTTACTTTTAATCTCACATACACATTATTATGTATCCTGAACACCTGGATAAAGTTTTGCACGTTTCAGTAGTGTTATTGTGCCGTTATTTAGCGGGTTAGTTTCTTTAATGTTTTTTTTCATCCTTTTCAAGTAGGTCTGGTGATTGCACTTGTGGGTGGAGGGCATGCATTCCCTAACCTCTTTGCGCTGGGAGACGAATGCACGAAGTACAGAAGTGTATCGCAAGGTGTCTCAAGCTGCCAAGACACATCTCTTCCGGAGATCAACTTCGACCGAAACGAGATATCAATACAAACCATTTTATATTTGGTTAACTTTACATGCAGGTGAGTGTGCAGAATTGTTAAGTAAAATATAGCGCAAGTTCAACACCTTACAGTTCTCCAGCCATGTTTTGTGCCATGACCATTTAATGTTTATTTATCATGGTCTGGGTGGTCGGGGTAAACCAGGTTCTAGGGTGTACCAAACTTCGTTTTTACAATATTGTCATTCCCGTTAAACTGGTCAAGGTAAATAAAGAAATTCTCTAACGAACAAGGCAGCATTAATAGGTAATATAAATATAACATATACATCATGTATAAGGCTACCACCTGAGAAGGAACAAAAGGCCGATGGGGGTTGAAACTATGTTCTATGGTGTAACAAACATCATTGTTGCTCTATTTTTATCCCCATAAAATGTTTCAGTGTACATATATAAAACAGATTAGAAAGCCACAAAGCAAGTCCTGAATGACTTGGCAGAGGCCAGAACAACAATAGAACAACCCGTTATGGATTCGACAAGAACAGATTAAGACAAACATCAAACGCTTCTCTGAAGATGTAGGTAGACGTCACCATAAGGTCCACGATCTGTCCGGCCATTGCACAAAGGAAAGGCATCTTACGAATGGATCGTACGATGTTTGTAATTATTATTATCCTTGTCGAAGAAGAGTAATTTAAATTTATATGTTAAAAGTATATCAGGATTACGATAGTTTTGCAAAAGTTTATCGAGCTTTTTAGTTTTAGCTTGAACCTACTTCCAATTAATTAGACTTGAATCATTTTATTTACACGGAGGATAGTCGTAATGAGTGCTGGGTAAACTTAAGAAAAAAAACATGGTGTCATGTCATTGTATTGTTTACCTTAATCTTTAATTACTGACCTTTTCCATTTTTTAATTTTCGTGTCAGTAATCTACCAGTGTGGCGACAGTGTATCGAAAACAGGTACATGAACTGTGGAAGTAAGGAACAAATACTCACAAAGTGGGACAAGTCGTACGTGTTCTGTCAGGGAACTGCACCAGCTAGTTGGATAGTTAACTGTAAGTATAACAAGAACATTTGAGCGTATCACTACAGGCCAAATCTTCTTAAACAGTATAATTTGTATAACGACTAGGAGGAATATCTGTAGGATTTAGAGTAATTTAAAGTAAATTAGAATACAAGTTTTTTGAAAAGTTGTTTTCTTAAATTTATTTATCTTTAAAAGTCTTTGTTGCTCAATATTGAGTGTACATGTGGAGACAATACCAGACCAGCTTAATGATTAGCGCGTCGTCGTCCGACAGCCATTTTCCATTCGTATGCTTGCCATTTAGACACGTTCGATAAACACAAAAATAAGTTATTTAACAACATGGTGAGGGTCTGTGTTTTAATGGAAATGCCATTTTCTTCTTTATTAACCAGTTAGCAATTTCATTTAACAGCTGATCTCACTGTTTCACATCGGGCGATATCGTGTCATTTTGCCACTAACCGTTCCAAGGCGGTAGCAATGTTGTCAATCCTTTTACGTTTGTGATGACAAATCATGCCTTTTATGTTCGTGATGACATATCATGCCTTTTATTTATCTTCGTAATTGTTGTTTGTTCCTGTGTGTGTAGTTGTGGTTGACTTTGGTTCTTGAATGCTACATTTCCTGTTCGACTTTTATGTATACTGTTTCTGTACAAAAATACATATGTACATGTATTTCTTATTTTTTTTTCTAGATTTATCACTGAACTGTGTTAGCAAAGAATGTTGCCAGAAGGGTTTACTCTAAGGACGCTTTTTATTCTAGACGCATCAATGAACTTTGGGAGTGTGAGCAGAGATTGCATTATTGGTTTATACCGGAAAATGAGTCCTTGCATTCAGGGTCTCGTAAACAATTATACATTGCCAGAAGAAGACACAAGCCTGCAGGATGGAATTGACATAGTTACAGGGTAAGTTTCTGTGTGAAGGTTCCTGATTATGTTTGTTGAAAAAAAATACTTCATTGAAAAGGGAGGAGCAGGGTGTTGTGTGAGTTCTTGTAGTTGCGATATTTTTGAACAATGTCAAATAATTGTACATTATTTTTAAACGCATTACTTTGGCATATTGCTAAATATGAGTTCCGACCAAATCATTTAAAAATACTCACATGATGAGTGTAGCATGTGCGACTGGTTTAATGTGTTTAATTAGTTTAGTGGCCCATTCACAAGCACATCAGGCTCTGAATCGGGAGTGGCCCAGTCAATAGCACATCCGACTCTGAATCGGGAGTGGCCCAGTCAATAACACATCAGAGTCTGAATCGTGAGTGGCCCAGTCAATAGCACATCCGACTCTGAATCAATAGTGCCCCAGGTAATAGCATATCCTACTCTGAATCGGGAGTGCCCCAGTCAATAGCACACCCGACTCTGAATCAATAGTGCCCAAGTCAATAGCACATCCGACTCTGAATCAATAGTGCCCCCGGTAATAGCATATCCGACTCTGAATCAATAGAGGCCCAGGTAATAGCACATCCGACTCTGAATCAATAGTGACCCAGGTAATAGCACATCCGACTCTGAATCAATAGTGACCCAGGTAATAGCACATCCGACTCTGAATCAATAGTGCCCCAGGTAATAGCACATCAGTCTCTGAATCAATAGTGCCCCCAGATAATAGCACATTCGACTCTATAGTGCCCCAGGTAATAGCACATCCGACTATGAATCAATAGTGGCCAAGGAGGTAATAGCACATCCGACACGGAATCAATAGTTTCCCAGGTAACAGCACATCCGACTCGGAATCAATAGTGCCCCAGAGAATAGCACATCCGACTCTGAATCAATAGTGGCCCAGTCAATAGCAAATCCGACTCTGAATCAATAGTGGCCCAGGCAATAGAACATCAGACTCTAAATCAGTAGTGCCCCAGGTAATAGCACATCCGACTCTGAATCAATAGTGGCCCAGGTAATAGCACATCCGACTCTGAATCGGGATTGACCCAGTCAATAGCACATCAGACTCTGAATAAATAGTGGCCCAGGTAATAGCACATCCGACTCTGAATCAATAGTGGCCCAAGTAATAGCACATCCGACTCTGAATCTGGAGTGGCCCAGTCAATAGCAAATCTGACTCTGAATCAATAGTGATCCAGGTAATAGCACATCCGACTCTGAATCAATAGTGGCCCAGGAGTTAATATCGCACATCCGACTCTGAATCAATAGTGGCCAGGTCAATAGCACATCTTACTCTGAATCAATAGTGGCCCTGTCAATAGCACAGCCGACTCTGAATCGGTACAGGCCCAGTCAATAGCACATCCGACTCTTAATCAATAGTGCCTAAAGTAATAGCACATCCGACTCTGAATCAATAGTGCCCCAGGTACATGTAATAGCACATCTGTCTCTGAATCAATAGTGCCGATGTAATAGCACATCCGACTCTATAGTGCCCCAGGTAATAACACATCCGACTCTGAATCAATAGTGGCCCAGGAGATAATAGCACATCCGACTCTGAATCAATAATTCCCCATGTAACAGCAAATCCGACTCTGAATCAATAGTGCCCCAGGGAATAGCACATCCGACTCTCAATCAATAGTGGCCCAGTCAATAGCACATCCGACTCTGAATCAATAGTGGCCCAGGTAATAGCACATCCGACTCTGAATCAGGATTGGCCCAGTCAATAGCACATCAGACTCTGAATTAATAGTGGCCCAGGCAATAGCACATCCGACTCTGAATCAATAGTGGCCCAGGTAATAGCACATCCTACTCTGAATCGGGAGTGGCCCAGTCAATAGCACATCCGACTCTGAATCAATATTGCTCCAGGTAATATCACATCCTACTCTGAATCAATAGTGGCCCAGGAGTTAATAGCACATCCGACTCTGAATCAATAGTGGCCCAGTCAAAAGCACATCCGACTCTGAGTCAATAGTGGCCCAGGCAATAGAACATCAGACTCTAAATCAGTAGTGCCCCAGGTAATAGCACATCCGACTCTGAATCAATAGTGACCCAGGTAATAGCACATCCGCCTATGAATCAGGATTGGCCCAGTCAATAGCACATCAGACTCTGAATCAATAGTGGCCAAGGTAATATCACATCCGACTCTGAATCGGGATTGGCCCAGTCAATAGCACATCAGACTCTGAATCAATAGTGGCCCAGGTCATAGCAAAATTTCTGACTCTGAATCAATAGTGGCCCAGGTAATAGCACATCCGACTCTGAATCTGGAGAGGCCCAGGAGTTAATAGCACCTCCGACTCTGAATCAATAATGGCCAAGTCAATAGCACATCCTACTCTGAATCAATAGTGGCTCAGTCAATAGCACAGCCGACTCTGAATCGGTAGTGGCCCAGTCAATAGCACATCCGACTCAGAATCAATAGTGCCTAAAGTAATAGCACATCCGACTCTGAATCAATAGTGCCCCAGGTACATGTAATAGCACATCTGTCTCTGAATCAATAGTGCCGACGTAATAGCACATCCGACTCTAAATCAGTAGTGCCCCAGGTAATAGCACATCCGACTCTGAATCAATAGTGACCCAGGTAATAGCACATCCGCCTATGAATCAGGATTGGCCCAGTCAATAGCACATCAGACTCTGAATCAATAGTGGCCCAAGTAATAGCACATCCGACTCTGAATCAATAGTGGCCCAGGTAATATCACATCCGACTCTGAATCGGGATTGGCCCAGTCAATAGCACATCAGACTCTGAATCAATAGTGGCCCAGATAATAGCACATCCGACTCTGAATCAATAGTGGCCCAGGTAATAGCACATCCGACTCTGAATCTGGAGTGGCCCAGTCAATAGCAAATCTGACTCTGAATCAATAGTGATCCAGGTAATAGCACATCCGACTCTGAATCATTAGTGGCCCAGGAGTTAACAGCACTCCTGGGTGGCCCAGTCAATAGCAAATCTGACTCTAAATCAATAGTGATCCAGGTAATAGCATATCCGACTCTGAATCAATAGTGGCCCAGGAGTTAATAGCAGTGCCCCAGAGAATAGCACATCCGACTCTAAATCAGTAGTGCCCCAGGTAATAGCACATCCGACTCTGAATCAATAGTGGCCCAGGTAATAGCACATCCGACTCTGAATCGGGATTGGCCCAGTCAATAGCACATCAGACTCTGAATCAATAGTGGCCCAGGTAATAGCACATCCGACTCTGAATCAATAGTGGCCCAGGTAATAGCACATCCGACTCTGAATCTGGGGTGGCCCAGTCAATAGCAAATCTGACTTTGAATCAATAGTGGCCCAGGAGTTAATAGCACATCCGACTCTGAATCAATAGTGGCCAGGTCGATAGCACATCCTACTCTGAATCAATAGTGGCCCTGTCAATAGCACAGCCGACTCTGAATCGGTACAGGTCCAGTCAATAGCACATCCGACTCTGAATCAATAGTGCCTAAAGTAATAGCACATCCGACTCTGAATCAATAGTGCCCCAGGTACATGTAATAGCACATCTGTCTCTGAATCAATAGTGCCGATGTAATAGCACATCCGACTCTATAGTGCCCCAGGTAATAACACATCCGACTCTGAATCAATAGTGGCCCAGGAGGTAATAGCACATCCGACTCTGAATCAATAGTTACCCATGTAACAGCAAATCCGACTCTGAATCAATAGTGCCCCAGGGAATAGCACATCCGACTCTCAATCAATAGTGGCCCAGTCAATAGCACATCCGACTATGAATCAATAGTGACCCAGGTAATAGCACATCCGACTCTGAATCAGGATTGGCCCAGTCAATAGCACATCAGACTCTGAATTAATAGTGGCCCAGGCAAATGCACATCCGACTCTGAATCAATAGTGGCCCAGGTAACAGCACATCCTACTCTGAATCGGGAGTGTCCCAGTCAATAGCACATCCGACTCTGAATCAATATTGCTCCAGGTAATAGCACATCCTACTCTGAATCAATAGTGGCCCAGGAGTTAATAGCACATCCGACTCTGAATCAATAGTGGCCCAGTCAAAAGCACATCCGACTCTGAGTCAATAGTGGCCCAGGCAATAGAACATCAGACTCTAAATCAGTAGTGCCCCAGGTAATAGCACATCCGACTCTGAATCAATAGTGACCCAGGTAATAGCACATCCGCCTATGAATCAGGATTGGCCCAGTCAATAGCACATCAGACTCTGAATCAATAGTGGCCCAGGTAATAGCACATCCGACTCTGAATCAATAGTGGCCCAGGTAATATCACATCCGACTCTGAATCGGGATTGGCCCAGTCAATAGCACATCAGACTCTGAATCAATAGTGGCCCAGGTCATAGCAAATCTGACTCTGAATCAATAGTGGCCCAGGTAATAGCACATCCGACTCTGAATCGGGAGAGGCCCAGGAGTTAATAGCACCTCCGACTCTGAATCAATAGTGGCCAAGTCAATAGCACATCCTACTCTGAATCAATAGTGGCTCAGTCAATAGCACATCCGACTCTGAATCGGTAGTGGCCCAGTCAATAGCACGTCCGACTCAGAATCAATAGTGCCTAAAGTAATAGCACATCCGACTCTGAATCAATAATGCCCCAGGTACATGTAATAGCACATCTGTCTCTGAATCAATAGTGCCGAGGTAATAGCACATCCGACTCTATAGTGCCCCAGGTAATAACACATCCGACTCTGAATCAATAGTGGCTCAGGAGGTAATAGCACATCCGACTCTGAATCAATAGTTCCCCATGTAACAGCAAATCCGACTCTGAATCAATAGTGCCCCAGGGAATAGAACATCCGACTCTGAATCCATAGTGCCCCAGGGAATAGCACATCCGACTCTCAATCAATAGTGGCCCAGTCAATAGCACATCCGACTCTGAATCAATAGTGGCCCAGGTAATAGCACATCCGACTCTGAATCGGGATTGGCCCGGTCAATAGCACATCAGACTCTGAATTAATAGCGGCCCAGGCAATAGCACATCCGACTCTGAATCAATAGTGGCCCAGGTAATAGCACATCCTACTCTGAATCGGGAGTGGCCAAGTCAATAGCACACCCGACTCTGAATCAATATTGCTCCAGGTAATAGCACATCCTACTCTGAATCAATAGTGGCCCAGGAGTTAATAGCACATCCGACTCTGAATCAATAGTGGCCTAGTCAATAGCACATCCGACTCTGAGTCAATAGTGGCCCAGGCAATAGAACATCATACTCTAAATCAGTAGTGCCCCAGGTAATAGCACATCCGACTCTGAATCAATAGTGGCCCAGGTAATAGCACACCCGACTCCGAATCAGGATTGGCCCAGTCAATAGCACATCAGACTCTGAATCAATAGTGGCCCAGGTAATAGCACATCCGACTCTGAATCAATAGTGGCCCAGGTAATATCACATCCGACTCTGAATCGGGATTGGCTCAGTCAATAGCACATCTGACTCTGAATCAATAGTGATCCAGGTAATAGCACATCCGACTCTGAATCAATAGTGGCCCAGGTGTTAATAGCACATCCGACTCTAAATCAATAGTGGCCAAGTCAATAGCACATCCTACTCTGAATCAATAGTGGCCCAGTCAATAGCACAGCCGACTCTGAATCGGTAGTGGCCCAGTCAATAGCACATCCGACTCTGAATCAGTAGTGCCTAAAGTAATAGCACATCCGACTCTGAATCATTAGTGCCCCAGGTACATGTAATAGCACATCTGTCTCTGAATCAATAGTGCCGATGTAATAGCACATCCGACTCTATAGTGCCCCAGGTAATAACACATCCGACTCTGAATCAATAGTGGCCCAGGAGGTAATAGCAAATCCGACTCTGAATCAATAGTTCCCCATGTAACAGCAAATCCGACTCTGAATCAATAGTGCCCCAGGGAATAGAACATCCGACTCTGAATCAATAGTGTCCCAGGGAATAGCACATCCGACTCTCAATCAATAGTGGCCCAGTCAATAGCACATTCGACTCTGAATCAATAGTGGCCCAGGTAATAGCACATCCGACTCTGAATCGGGATTGGCCCAGTCAATAGCACATCAGACTCTAAATTAATAGTGGCCCAGGCAATAGCACATCTGACTCTGAATCAATAGTGGCCCAGGTAATAGCATATCCTACTCTGACTCGGGAGTGGCCCAGTCAATAGCACATCCGACTCTGAATCAATATTGCTCCAGGTAATAGCACATCCTACTCTGAATCAATAGTGGCCCAGAAGTTAATAGCACATCCGACTCTGAATCAATAGTGGCCCAGTCAATAGCACATCCGACTCTGAATCAATAGTGGCCCATTCAATAGCACAGCCGACTCTGATTCGGTAGTGGCCCAGTCAATAGCACATCCGACTCTGAATCGGGAGTGGCCCAGTCAATAGCACATCCGACTCTGAATCAATAGTGCCCCAGGTAATAACACATCCGACTCTGAATCGGGAGTGACCCAGGTAATAGCACATCAGACTCTGAATAGGGAGATCACGGGTTCGAGCCTCCCTGGAGCCAGCGGCTTTCTTCGATGTGTCCTTAAGCCAGACAGTTATCGTAGCCTGTTCCGTCGGCGTCGGATGGGTACATGACTGGGCGATCCTGTGAATCTAAGTATCCGAATCATTGTAATGTATCTACTCCATAGTAAGATAAGAGCACGTTTTCTGGATTTCTATGAATTCTTCCCCGCTTTCTTCGGCGGCTCGAACTAATCTTTAATGTGCTGATGAGCCATGAAGACATATTTCATGCATTCATTCATTCAATCAGTCATTCATTCAATCATTAATTCATTCAATCATTAATTCATTCAATCATTATTTCATTCATTCATTCATTTATTCATTCATTTTGTAAGTCAGTCAATCAGTCTGACTAGTCAGTCAGTCAATCGTTTTATCATTGTTTGCATTTTTGTTATTATAGGTTCTTCGCAGCTATATTTAACTGCGGAACAACCAACTTAGCAAAGTCTATATCAGACACATCCGAATGTAGTGGGTCTTCAGAGAAAGATGTAATTTTCACGATCGCTATGATGGGAAACGCCATTGGCAGAGGTTTATTCGCCGCAAGACCGACTCAAGAACAATTCAATCTTGTCCAGGTTACTATCTATAAAGTTGTTTATGCATTTTCTTGTTATACATTATTTGACATGTTTATAGAAAGGCCTTTAGTCAGATTTTGATTTCCGACCAAATTGACCGCCTATATACACGTCTATATGTATCTTGAAATAATCAAATTTGCAACAAATATCTATTGGCTATCGAAACACACCAAGAATACTTTCATACGAAATGGTACTTTTTCATGTGTGATGTTACTTTCATCTTGCATATTGTGCAATGTTTAATCTCCGTTTTAAATTTATTATACTTTTTTTCAGGATATGCTGGCTAACTGACTTTTCTCGAGGATGGTGCAATAGCCAAACACCAGAGCTCTGAGCATGATTACAATTAAATGTAATTGATAAGCGAATAAATACAGCAGAACTTATAATTCCTCTTAATGTCTTTAATTGGATATGATTGTACGGTACAGGTGCACCCGATACATGTAACAGCGAAGCATTTATCAAACACCAAAATAAGCAATTGCATTTAAAAAATATAATAAAATTTTGATTTTTAACATGCTAAAATTTTAATAATTTAAACATAGTAGAATGCGGATTTCGATAACTCTTCAGTAGGTTAATTATATTATGTGTGCAGTTTAATCAGCTATTCAGTTTAAATTATAATAATTGAAGAAACTTAGAGAACATTAAAAAAGAAGGTATTGACCTGTCTATATACTTGACATGTTATAATGATATGCATATGCAAGTTATTTAGAAATAAAACAGGCGCCGCGAGTTAAAACAAAAAAACACCAAGATAACGATGTGTTCCTTCTATACGCAATCTGGAAGAGTATTGATGTTAATCCAAATAAAAAGGAAATATAATATAGGCCCTTTATCACTTCTACGTGAAGTTTACGCATGAAAAATATAGTTACAATGTCTGTTAAGATGTTATGGACTGACCGGCGACATATCTGACTTCACTAGTTATTTCTTCCCTTGCCATTCACCGATCTCCATCGATACATTTATTTTTATTTTTTTCACCTAAATGTTTATCAGAGACAGTCACCGGCCTAACCAAACGAGGGTCATCCATAGCTGACACTCTTTCCTCATTGAATTACTGACACTGATTCAGACAATGAGGTGATACCTGCATCAACGTATTTGAAGATCGATCTCACTGGTCAAGACCATGAAATGTACTTGTTTGTTCATAACCCACGACAGCGTGAGCTATTAAAATGACAATAGCACTTCCGTGGTCAAGGGTTAATGATGTGTCGTTGTAAACCTTCTCGCTTCTCACCGCTGCATGTTCAACTTGTAAGTGAGAAAGGGTCGATTCTTATGGGTGGCGAGAGGTATACAGTACTGGTTCTAACAAGAATAAATGGGCGGATTTCCTCCATCACAAAAGTATTTTATTTATCCTTGTAATTATATGAGTCTATTAATCAAATCACTTAAAATAAATATGTCAGCTGTTCGATTACGCTCTGCGTCACTAATACAATTTCCACAAAATAATGCTTATATTTTAAGATCTACAACACGTGTATGTTTTATCCCTTTGAGCATTCATTCAACCTTTTTCTTTGCTCCTTGCATTAATTTCCTCCTGTTTTTTAATAACGGATCAACAGTAACTCCTAATGGATCTCCTATTTTGAGGAAATTCCACATTGTCTCCTTTCAGAAATCGGTCAGTACATTTAAGACGCATAAGACCTCTCAGGGCTTTATATGACATATAAAGCCCTGGACCTCTATAAGTAAAATGGAATGCTAAGAGGTGCAGTTGTATGTTTAATGTATGTCTAGCGTCAAATGTTGAATGATGTACGTCTCACGTCTGTTATGTTTTTACCTGAAATCCACCACCTTATGGTATACACCACCTTATAAGAAAGTTAAAATAAGTTACAGGTCGATCTTTAAAAGTTCAATTTCGTGAACATAAATACAACAGGCTTAATTCCAAACATTTAAAACATATTTGTATCAACACTTTCGTCAATCAGGTCATAGTTTCGATAACATCACTGTTTGTACGGCGGGATTGTGATAACGATGCCACCAAAGAAATGTTAAAAAAGCAATCTAGACATATTGCAGAGTTAAAATGAATGAAAACTTGCGGACACCATATCCATTAATGATATTAATCAGCAAGGGACTATTTCAAAAGAACCTAATATTTATATATTTTCTTTTCGAAAACGTGAATCAAGGTTTCATGGTCGTCATAACGTGGTCCCGCCTTAATTCCATTAAGTGATGGGGAAAGATTATGTTAGCAGAATTTTAAAACGGATATTTTGACCAAAAAACACGTTTATAAACGTTTTGTATTAAAACAGATGCGATAACCTGTTGAAAATGACCTATTAAATGTTTTAATTTTGAAATATGCAAAATGTTTAAGCCGAAATTAAGGTTTTATTTCATACCCCAGCCATCCTCGTTTTCGTTTCTTAAAAAAGGGGTTAGATGGGGTATGAAAGTTAATACTCGGGCTACGTAATGTGGACGGAAGACGTAACATCAAACGGAAGTCACGTGTAACAATATCAGTCACTTATCTGCATAATATTTAAACAGTTTGGAAAGCATTCAGTGCTTTTACTTTTCACTTTTTTGTCCATTTTTCGTTGAAGTTGATCGATGAGAAAGCAGCCCAATGTGCCTGCGTACATATCTTTTATATAATACTGCTTGCATAATTCAGAAATACACAACATGTTCTTCGACTCCTTCTTGGCACAAAATCTGACATTTTATAAAAGTTCTCTATATTAATACGGGTATTGATTTTAATGACATATCAAGAAATATAATGGGATGACAGTAGGGTAAGTGTGAGGTTTGGTGCACCCTAGAACCTGTTTAAACCCCCAGTGGCCTACTTTGCCACTGACCTTCCAATGCGGTAGCCCTATTGTCAACCCTTTTGTGTTTGTGATGTCGTTTGCATTTATTATTGCTTTTGCCTTCATGTTTGTTTGTTTGCGTGTTTGTTTCTGTGTTTTATGGTTGACTGTCCTCCTTGAATGCTACTTTCTCTGTCCGATCTTTTTATATTTCTTTAGACAAATATCGATTTATTGCCCTAAACTTTCGAAAAGTACTATCATCTGATTGCTTCATACTCTGCTTTGAAATGGTCATCAATGACTTTGTACTATTCTAATTAAACAAAGAGGATATCGTCCTATGACTAAGGAGCGTGATTGTTGTCACGATGATTGCAAGGAATATGATTTGTTTGTCCGCGCGTTTTTAGGATAATATTATTAATATCTCGGCTGTGATTGATAATGAGCACACTTAATGATTGCTTTACAAAATTATCGCTCTTTTTTGAGAATATGGACAAACAGCTGGCTGTTAAAACCGGGTTCTATAGTCACAAAGCCTTACTCTTACCCTAGTGTCATCCCAATATTTAAAACGAGACAGGGTAAATAAAAAAACCACGCCCAGCAAATACGATTAGGCAGTATTAATATGCAATATAATTATAAAACAAATATAATCATGAATATAGGAATATAAAACATGTATGTAGGAATATAAAAATAAAAAACCTAGACAGCCACAAAGCACGTACTGAGTTAGTTTGCGGAACCAGAGCAAGAAAGGAATAAACCGTTAAGTGCACGACAAGACGATATTGAAAACAATTTCAAACGTTTATAGCCGTCATCATAGGTCCACAATCTGACCGGCAGTTGCACAATCAAAGAGGAAAGCAAAATGGCGATCTGTAAATGAGTCGAGCACTAAACATGCATTACGTTGTAGAATGATAAGGTGACAACCTCCTTTGATAAACCTTTTAAGAAGTAAATATTGTATGAAAGTAATCATTACCGAGTCGTTACCAGGGTCACCATGAGACTCAGTCAATTTCTTAGAAAGAAGTCTGTGAATACGTCATAATTAGTCACATGACCATCGCTCAAAAATCGAAAAGGCGATCAGACCGTGACCTGACACCACTAACGAAATTCTAAACTTGGAAATGTTTGATGAATTTAGGTTAGTACTTTAATTTTTAGTTGTTTTTATCGCTGTGATATTTTGGAAAGTGATGGTAAACATAAACGCCATACTGTAACTCTACGGGAAACGCAATGAATATTATCGTGGTGACCATTTTGAATCTTTTAACGGCGGAGTGATATGCCAGAGTATACATTTTATTCTGATGCAATATTATGATGAGAAAATATTACTGTTTATTCACTAAATTATCAATTGCTTTTTTTTCAGTTTTTTTTCATTTTCGTCTTTTTTTAAAATGGAATTTGCTCAGCTATTGACAGGGGTTGTATGTAAATGCAAGGAACGACAACTCTGGGTAGAGACTGGATCTTTATCAAGAATCTTGCAAAGGTTTTAAATCAGGTCACCGTAGCAGTCAGGTTGTGATTATTTATCTTTGTCGCAAAAGAGTTCTTAAATTAATTCATTACGATAATACACTTCTGCAAGGCATTCTTCCAAGTCCATGGTAACGGTAGCTCAGATGAAGTCCTCAACTCGACTTCAAGCGCTAGCAAAAATGAATAAGTCGAGAAATACAAACTCCATTTGAAGTGCTCGAAAAACATCCCCGTGTAAAAGATGATAATCAACAATGTCAAAATTGAAATCATGTTGTGTTTTTTTTTGTCAAAGGTTTTGCAGATTATTTATACATTTGAATAGAGAGAAGAAATCGATAAATGAAAGACAGTATCTGAAATATAAATTTTGTTGATTACTGTAGTAGTTTTAAACATATCAGAAAAGAAAGGGTTGTCAAAGCTCAATATGTTATCCAGATGCCGAGAGGTGTTTTTAAAGTGTGCGATGGCATTTGTCTGATTTCAACATCTCTGACGAAAGTATACAAATGGGTATAGCCACAAGTTGTCAACATGAATTACGAACCTTCCCAAATATTTGACATTTGTCTGAGTATCCGATGCAAGACTCAAAATGAAATGTCTTTCATATCAATACACAAACGAATTTGCGACGAAAGATGCTCAGTTCATAGCCATAGGGATACTAGCAATTTGTTTTTAAATTCCAATTCCAAGTTATTCCAAACCTGGCAAAAAATGATCTTATTGGAAAAAAGTGTTTCACAAACATTTTGGCAAGTCCACCTATTGCAATTGTCCAAATTGCCGTAGATATAAAACACTTCAATTTTGGCCCAGGCCAACATGTAGTATTTGCTTTTGCAAAAGTTGTTTTGAGCAATAAGCTTGTGTTTGAAACGGGTTTGTGTGATGTTCATTGCATTCTTTTTCTGACAAAATGTATTAATTCAAGAGTTGTTCATAAGCTTTAGAACAATATTGTATTACGTGATCTAAAACTGCACTAAGACAAGATGTTAAACGTGTGTAGATGCTTGTAGCGTTGCAGACACTAGAACTTGAAATAAAGCGAGTAATATGGGCCGTGGGACATGTGGGATGTGTAACACCTTATATTACCTCCTTTTTGTTTGTGTTGGTTGCTTTTAAAAGGATCCGTTTTTCAATATTCATTTATAAGGATAATTGTGTAATATAGTAATCCAGTACATAGTTGGACTTTGTTTTGCTTTTCGTCTACTTGGTAACACATATATCAAAAGAGGTTATGACTCTATCATTTTGCAGCGCATTGCATGTTTAATTGTTGACCCATTTACAGTTCGATACAAATCTTTACAGTTAATGTTGTTATGTGAATACACAGTTCTGTTTAGGCCTTTTGATGTTCGTCTATACATGATCATGTTGTGTTATTACTCTTAATGTACAGTTAATGTTGTTATGTGAATACACAGTTCTGTTTAGGCCTTTGATGTTCGTCTATACATGATCATGTTGTGTTATTACTCTTAATGTACAGTTAATGTTGTTATGTGAATACACAGTTCTGTTTAGGCCTTTGATATTCGTCTATACATGATCATGTTGTGTTATTACTCTTAATGTACAGTTAATGTTGTTATGTGAATACACAGTTCTGTTTAGGCCTTTGATGTTCGTCTATACATGATCATGTTGTGTTATTACTCTTAATGAGGCCTAGTTTGTTATAGCCGGGCGGGAGTTTATTTATTTAAAATGTCTCATTTTGATTTGAATGAAATTACTATAGTGTAAGAGTGATGTGTGTTGCAGTCTAGAACCTGGTTTAACTCCCAGTGACATTTATTTAACTGATTATTCCAAGGAGGCACCCATATTGTCACTGGCCATTCCGAGGAGGTACAACCCTTTTGTGTTTGTCATTCCGCTACTTTGGTTCTATCTGTCCCTGTGATTGGTGTTTGTTTCAAATATGTTTGGTTGACCGACTGTGTTCTGTGAATGTTCCATTTCCTTCTGGACTTTTATACCATCTTTTCTAACTAGAAATAAGGATATGGATGTAATTTAGTGATAATTCTAGTTTAAACTGTAAACATGACTCTATTACATTATTTCACAATATATTGGTTCTCGTTGATTAAGGCGACACAATCTGTTGGATAGTATCCAAGTGTGTGATGTATTTGAAAAACATTAACAACCTTCTTATCCAAAAATTGACTGACATAACTTAGAATTGAAGCTCAATGTTGGCTGGACAGTTAATGATCATATGTAACCAATATAAAATCAGTCATTTAGATAGTATTCCAGTTAGCATGACGAACCTTTCAACGAAACTCGTTAATAAAAAACGTTGTTGTTTTTTGGAGAAAATTACAGTTTGACAATATTGTAGTTGCAGCAACCACTATTATCAAAGCAAATTGTCCATAACTGTATTAAGAAAGCAAAAAGCTGTCATTATTCAAAGAATTCCGCCAGTATCCAAAAGGAACCTATATACTAATATTATTAATTATTCACACCAAACTGATATGTTTTAAGCCCTACACATTTTAAAATAGTTATTGCAATAATCCTGTTTTCTAAATTAATTAAGGTGTATATCTCTAATTCAAAATGGCAAAAGAATTTGATGTATCACCAAATTTATAAAATTTACTGGTATGTTATTTGAAAAAAAAAAAGATTCACCAAAAACTTGTTTAAACAACTAAACATTATTAATCAAAATAAATTCTGAAAAATGCATGTTCGTTCTTATTCAGGGGCCATAACTCTATTTAGAAACAGGCAAAAGTCCACAGTGAAAGTAAGGAATTGGTGTCGGATTGATATAAGGCTTCAAAGCAATTTTAATTAAAATTCAAATTTAATGATAGAAGTTATCACAACATTGCAGCTAAGCTTACCCGAAATGTTCTTTTGTTAAGTAACTCAAGCATCATAACTCGATTCTGAAAAGGCGAAGATCGGCCTTGATCGTAAGACATTGGTGTCTTAACGATATAACGTTTCACAGTAAAGGTTAAAACACAAAACAATTTAGATAAGTTATCAACAACTTCCATATAAGATTTAGCCAAACTGTGGATGCCCGTCGCTATCTCCACCCATCGGCCCACCATATTCAATCCATAAATCCGGCGCTTTTAATTTAAAGAAAAACAAAGAAAAAAAAGTATAAACTGTTAAAAATTGTAATCTGCATGAACAGAATATAATCCGGCTTGTTCATGTCTTCGTTATGTACAAAACAAAATCAAAACGCTAAAATATAAACTTGTACACATTCATTCTCTGAAAATTTATATTTGCTTATCATTTACGGGCTTCCGTAGATATGTGTGGGTGTTACGCAATGCAAAGTATGACATAAATCTATACAGTGGTTTCGTATTTAGCACAGTTTCTGTTATTGATATGTAGGAAATCACGAGTATATCTTTCCGGGTAAAACAAACGTGTTTTTGCACGATACGAGAAGTCCCGGTCTACAATTAACATGATTAATGCTGTCTCGTTTGTTAGCGAATATAGCCTGACGGAGGAGTTTCATTATTTACACTGTCACTGGGATGACAATACGGTAAGCTTAAGGTATGCCTCATCCTTGTACCTGATTAAACTCCCAACGGTCAAGTAGGTATACACCCGTTCATGTTTGTGAAGTCAGTTGCCTGGCTTCTTACTAACATTGTAATTGTTGTTTGTTCTAATGCTTTTGTTTGTTCTGTGAAAGCTACATTTCCATTTCGACTTTTATACGTACGTTCATCCATCACGTTTCTGGATCTTACTCTAGATTGGTTTTTTCGTTGACCGCAACTGCTATTAGTGTCCAGTTCAATTCTTGAAACATCATGTATTTCTAGTTATAAGTCATTTTATTTATCTTTACAACAACACTTATTTGTATCCATTGCTAAGGATGTGGACTTTATTGTTAGAGATTTGTTTAAGGGTTCTACTTTTGTTTACACTGTCTTGTCAAGTTTGCCTTGAAAAAAAAGATAAAAGCGAGGCTGTGTACACATAAAATCGATTTAAGCCAACCAGTATTCTATATTATATACTGACCGTCGTGACAAGTCGGTTATCCTGTATCCATCCCTCTGTGTTGTGTAATGTCCTTGCCAACGTTTGTTTAATTTGCTCGTTGTGTTACAGTGTGGACATTCGGTACATGTACCACTGCATTTGGGTGCTGTGGTATCTGATTTTCCATTTTTCTCATTGCTGTTACAATTTCTATCGTTCTAGCGTTCTAGCTACTTCATGTACAGTTTAAAATATTATTTTGTAAAACTTGTTGATCAGACTTTCTGAGAAGATAGTACTTTGTAATTGCTTTCGCTAGATTTGCAAGCCATTTACGTTTTACGTTTTAAATATGAACATGGTTTAAGACTCCAGCGGCATATTTTGCCACTGAACGTTCCAAGGCGAGAGTCCTATTTTCCACTGTTTTATTCACCGTTGAAATTATTGCTTGTTTCTATGTGTGTTTTTGGTTGGCTGTGTTTCTTGAAGAGTACATTTTCGGTTCGATTTTTATATCTACTTTTGTAGCATGAATGATTGTTACTGCTGTAAAAAGAGTATGAAATGAGACATTTGGGGAACAAATTATTCCACTTTCGGTCATGAACGGTAATGAATAATGCTTCTACCGTTTACCCCTTCTAGCTCTGGGTTGAACAGAAATCAATGGTTAAAATGTCAATTGAAATAAATTGTGAGACATCCCAAAGATGGTATGCATATCACTGTGAACATGGAACCTCGAATGTGATGTTTTCATATTATCCCATGGCCAAAGGTGTATGGTCCCAGTTTCCAACAAATAACTATATCCTAAAAGACAAAAAAGTGGGGGAAATAAGCAATATGGTATTTGGTTGGGAGCTTAAGGCTATAAAGCCTGTGTATCACAAGTAACAATCAAACGACTGACTTAAAATTAAAAAGCAGATAACATGTACTGAGGGTAATGAAACACTACTGAGAGTCTTTAAAGTGTGGAGTAGTGGAACGACTTAATATTCAAAATGCAAGTAAGAAAACAAAGTATTTGGGAATGTACCACTGATATCTGTATATAAATATCGGGCTAAGCGATCGCCAAAGAATAACAGTTCGGATTGAAAGCACGAGGAGACGTTTTACAGCCTCATATATGCATACTATTAGGCCAAGCTAGTGTGATATACAAAGAGAATATGAAAAGAGAAATTTGGAAATCTCCGAACATGATTAATATAAAAAATATTGCAGTCTTGGTTTGACTGAGACTGTCCAGAACGGTAGCGAAAATGCTTGCTACAGTTCACACCTTCTAGTACAGGAATGAGCAGAATTCATTTTTTTATAGTAAGAACATCTGAGCAATCCCGAAGATGGTTTGCATATGACGGCGAACTTGGAGCCTTCAACGTGGTATGTTCATACAATGACATGGCAAGTGGCGTATGGTCCCAATTTCTAATAAAATGGTTTGCCCTAAACGAGAAAACAATTGGCGAAAAAAAAACAGGCATGTAGACCGTAGTTGGAAGCCGAGGTTATGAAGCTTGAGTATCACAAGTAACAGTCAAAAGTCAAAATTAAAAAGCAAATAACATAACATAAGGGTGATTAAACAATACTCAGAGCCTTTAAAGGCTGAAGTTGTGGAACCATCTATTCACAATTAAAGTAAGAAAACAAAGAATTGCCAATATACCACCGATATATGTATATCGATATCAGGCTCAGCGATCTCAGAAGATCGGAATAAATAACAGCGCAGTAAGTCAAAAATAGTAATTGCATTCGAAATCAATGCTTCCCATTTTTTAGATATCTACATTATTTTATTTACGATTCCAGTCACGAGGTGAATCATGCTAAAATGACTATTGGAAATATCAAAATGACGCCAACTTGCCAAGAAATGTCATGTTTGTCGAAGATAAGAGAAATTATCGTAAGACGGTTATTGGAAGGTCTGATACATATAGTATGTGTCGTTATAAAAAAAGCACCATTTATTTTAACAAGGGACGATATTTAAGCATTTTTGTTTTGGATTTTAACTTTATTCACCACTTTCTTTCGCCAAAATAATTTAAAAACAAAACTAACATCTTTCCTCGCAAGCTTCTGCAAAGTCATTGAGTTTTGTGGCTTTCTAGTTTGTTTTATATTATATATACCTATCATTTATGTGTTATACTTGCATTGCTAATTATTCCTGCCTCTGTCTGATGGAGAATATAACCTGGCTGGGACACATGTATCTTTATTCACACTGTTCAGTTTTATTGGGATGACAATAGGGTATGATGGAGATTTAGTGCGCCCTAGAACCTGGTTTACTCCACCAGCTGCTAATTGTGTCACTAACCGTTCCAAGGAATTGTCAACCTTATTATGTTTATGATGTCATATCTTGTATTTTATTCATCTTTGCAGTTGATGTTTGTTTCTGTGCGTGTTTTGGTTGCCTGTGGTCATTGAATGCTACATTTCTGTTCGACATATATCTACTTTTAAAAC
Source organism: Cyrtodaria siliqua (assembly GCA_037043455.1). Classification (NCBI taxonomy): domain Eukaryota; kingdom Metazoa; phylum Mollusca; class Bivalvia; order Adapedonta; family Hiatellidae; genus Cyrtodaria; species Cyrtodaria siliqua. The sequence continues at coordinate 13,690 of JAWPHD010017281.1, read as the reverse complement.
GTCATTTATACACTCAAGTGATATGAAAACGCAACACGGGAATTTCCGCTATATATTGTATGTACAATATGCTGCTTTTAATCGAATGGTACATGGCTACGTAAGACCTTTCCTTTTGGAAAAAATACTAAAACAACAAATAATACAGCAAATAGTATTCCTTCAATGTTTCATTTTTCACAGAGTACGCGTTTGGCTCAGTCATGTGACTCAAGCAAACATATTTAGATGCATGGTTTGCTGCTTTATTATGTGCAATGTATTGGTGATACTTCTTCTTAAACAATATTAACATATATTTTGAAACAGTTCATCAGTCGTTAGAAAGTCACAAAACGCTATTAAAGGAATACATACAACAAACAATCGTAATACTAGTAGACGACCACATTTGCATTATTTTGTTGAAGTATTATTTCTTGTCTAGAACTAACTGTATCTCCTCTTTGATATAAGCCATCTGAATCATAAGTTATGACGGCATATACGTGTTTTATTTCAGGACCGTCATATATCGTTAACCATATATGTGAAATGCCATTCGAAATGAAGAAAGTGAGGCATTTCATCAGCAAAACGTATGGCAGTTTTAATAGGATTTTGTAACATATAATATAATCGATATAACACTGTCACCAAATTGACTATTTCGAATGATTGGTTAGATATACTGGCCAATAGCCATGGTGTTTTCCTTCCGTCGTCCGTCGACCGTTAACTCCGTTAACGGCAACCTAGCCCTTTCATTTTGTATTTGATATTTACCAAATTCGACTAGAGTCTTAATTACGATGAATAATCGGATGATTTCGAAACCCACTAATATCGGATTATCAACATCAACGTTACGTATCTTGACTTGTCAACACACTGGTACCACCTTCATTTTGCAAAGGGTGTTTACCAAAGTTTTTCAGAGTCTTATTATTAGTAAACACTCGGATGAGTTTATACAATATTGCATCAGAAAGAAACATCGGTTTATTATCAATAATGTGTTTCTTTGTTGTATACTACCTGTTTAAACATATTTATTTTACATCGATTGCGAAACAAGTTCTTGCAACTTAGATTAATCACTCTCGATGGCTTCCTGGGTAGAACCAGTAATAAGCAATGTGGATTAGTTATCTTGCTCAAGGATAAATAACGTGGCCGCGACGGAGGATCGAACCCACGACCTCTCGATCATGAGTTCGGCGCTCTACGCACTCCACTGTTATATACTACCAATAGAAATAGAATAAAATGTCTAATATATACTAGGGTAAACCCTTGTTTCTATATGATATATCATTTCGTAATACCAGTGTACACAATTATGAAGAAGTTTGAATTGCGACGTCATGTAAGCTGAACTTAGTTTACTGTTGCATAATACAAAATAACTGGTTTGTTTTTGTTTAATGGAACACAAATGTCATTAAAAACTCGTTATAACAAACTATGTTCTTCCATGCTCTACTGTGGTGCTACATGTGTAACCGGATACCATAACACGCTTGAGTTTGATTTTATTGTATTAATGAACAGACATTTTAAACTATCCAGTTGAGTAAATGCCATTAATGCTAACCAGGTTGCTATTGTCTCCTGATTTTAGAGGACATTCCATTATACTTTAGTTAATCTTGACAATTGGATTAGGTTTTGTTTCATAATTTAGGCTGTGTCAATACTGAATATCCGCCTAGTATAAGCATTATATTATAACTTAAGACAATAATTCGTTGATATCCGGTGCTAGCAGGGAATTTCAATTTCTGAAGATTAAATGGGTTTTTTTTCTTAGAAGGAGTTTGAAATGAGAACATTGGAAATCGCCGACACGATAAATAAGTTCATGAGCGGTAGTGAAAAATGCTTGCTACCGTTCATGCCCTCTAGCCCCGGGTTGAGCAGAACTCAATATTTAAATATTTCATCAGCACGAAATTTGAGCCAACCCGAAGATGCTATGCGTATGACTGTGACGTATTTTCATACCATATCATGGCCGTCCCAGTTTCTAAACAAATGCTTTGCCCTAAACGAGAAAGCAATAAGCGAAATAAACAAAATGGAATTTAGTTCGGAGCAGAGGTTATGTATCACAAGTAACTGTCAAACGATTAAACTGAAAAGAAGACAACATGTCCTAGGGGTGATTAAAAAAAATCAGAACCTTTAACGGCTGGAGTTGTGGAATCATATAATGTTGAACCAAGTAATAGATAGAGTATGGTCTCATTAAGTTGGTTAACTTAAACATCGCGATGGGAGTAGAACATCAATGTTTTTAGATTAACAACGATGAAACCATACTCTATTTGTTTTGTAGCATGTCCATTTCAGCTCCCTGCCATACTCTAACTTCCAGTAACTGGTAGTTGTAGTACACCATTTATTCTAAAGGTTGTTATTTTCAATTAAGTGATTTACACCTGTGCTATTACAATTGGAATTTCCAGTGAACATGCTACAATCGGGTTTAACATTTACTATGATGAGAGGAAAAAGGCTTCAACACAGGCATAGGCCTTTCGTAATGTGTTGTTTATTATTGCATTATATTTTATATGAGGGTATAATATGGTTAACTATCATAGCAAAAACATAGTCTTGCTTTCTAAATAAGTGTCGATGAATATAAACCAAGATCACAGTATGTCATATTACGAGCTAGAATGTGCATACTCTTTTTGGTTGTAAAGCTTCCATTTTTAACCGATCGTGATTGTGTTCGTGGTATCTAGAAAGTTATAGACTTATTTGAATTGCAAAAGAACAAGCATAAGCACACACTGTATAAAAAGTATGCTTTTGTGCCGATAGTTTATGGCTTGTTTCATAATATAAAGAAAAAAGATCGGACAGGGAAAGTAACATTCAAGGAGGACAGTCAACCACAAAACACAGAAACAAACACGCAAACAGACAAACAAGAAGGCAAAAGCAATAATAAATGCAAACGACATCACAAACACAAAAGGGTTGACAATAGGGCTACCGCCTTGGAACGGTCAAGCCGACGATATTTTTCTATTAGTCAACAATGTTCCATGGTACCGGTTTTTATTTATTCAAGATATCCATAGATGCTCATTAAACGTCGATTTAACATAATTTATATGATTGTGTTTTATTTATTTTGTTATGGAACATTCGACTTTAAAATTCGTAATCTTTGTATAACTAAAAAACTACGCCATCAGGGCTACCGTTACCATACACTTCGTAAAACCATTACAACATTTTATTATCGTAACCCTGATCTTCTTTTCAAATATAAAAGTAACTTAAAAACCCTTCTGCGACAAGGACTATCACAACCTAACTTCTATGGTGACGTGATTTACAAACTTCGTAAGATCCTTGGTCATGATCACTTTCATACTATCTTAACTAAACTTGTTAAAGGTTTATCAAAAGAGGTTATGACCCTGTCATTTTGCAACGCACTGCATGCTTGGTGATGGACCCATTTACAGTTCGCTACTATGCTTTCCTCTTAAATTGTACTGGACAGGCTGTGGATCCTATGATGACATCTGCCTAATGCCCAAACGGACGGTAACGTTTGATGGTTGTCTGCAATACTGTCTTGTCGTGCCCTCAATGGTTTGTTCTATTGTTGCTCTGGCTTCTGCCAAGTCACTGAGTACCTTCTTTGTGGCTTGCTAGGCTATTGTTTTTTGTATTAATATATGCACGAGCATCTTTGTGTTATATTTATATTGCCTATTAATGCTGTCTTGTTAGTTAGATAATGGTTCATGGCGTGGATTTCTTTATTTACACTGTCCCGTTATATTTAGATGACAGTAGGGTAAGTGTGAGGTTTGGTGCACCATAGAACCTGGTTTAAACCCACAGCGACCTTTTTTGCCAATGATCGTTCCAAGGCGGCAGCCCTATTGTCAACCCTTTTGTGTTTGTTATGTCTATTTGACCTTTTATTCATCTTTAAAGTTGTTCTTTGTTTCTGTGTGTGTTTGTGGTTGACAATCGTCCTTGAATGCTACTTTTCCTGTTCGATTTTTATATCTAATTTTGAAATTCAGAGATCATTTTAGAAGAAGAAGAAGAAGAAGAAAAAGAAGAAGAAGAAGACGAAGAAGATGAAGAAGAAGACAAAAAGAAAAAGAAGAAGAAGAAGAAGAAGAAAGTGAAGAAGAAGAAGAAAAAAGAAGAAGGTGTAATAAAGGAAGAAGAAGGTGTAATAACCTACTCCTTCGACAGAATCATCCTTGAATCGATTAATAGTAGTGTTTCATGTGCTAGAATAATAAGTACTACATATTTGTCTGTACAAGCATCGATGTATTTATTTTGTTTCTGCTGTAGATATTTAAGCTGCTATATTTAAGTCAATATCATTAACGTTTGTTGTTTTTTGCAGACAATAAACTTGATATTAATATGAAAATAGTTTGCTTTCATCGATAGCTGGTGCTTAAATTGTTCCCATATATTTGATGTTAGATCAATCATTTTAGAAAGCGCAATACCCTAACGCTATATGACAGTTATTATGAAGTATTAAATGAAAAATGATTTGCAATTTCCCTTATTTCTATAATAAATGACAATGTTTATTGCGTAGGTGTTTTCTTTTTCCTTTATCCATTTATAACGTATTAATACATCAAACAGATCGTAGCCGTGTGTAATAAATTGTCATTTGAACATAAAAGCATATAACATGTATAGATATCTAAATAATGCTTTTTGGATACGTCTGTATTTGCCTGGCAACCTGATGTTATTAACAGGACACCTGTTGGAATCAGATTAATACAGCAATATCTAACAAGTTGTTAGCTGATAAAAGCTAACACGACTTTGTTTGACGAAATAGATATAGTCTGGTCTTAACGAGTTGGTTATTACAAACCAACGAGATGAGACAGACTTTATCATTTTTGTAGAATAGTGTACTTAGTAACCCTGTCAAAATAACCGCTTTCTATCATCAATTTATGGAAAATTAGAGCATGTTATAGCCCCGCCCTTTAGTTATTCAGAATTAAACGATTCAATGCTTTGAATTCATCAAAGGAAATTTCACCAACCCTGCTACAAACATCTACAAACATATGTAAGTATCTCAAAGATAAACAGAATGCATTATAGTAATATGGCATACCCTCTCTTAAATATCAGATACCGATTACCATTTATATATCCTTTCTGTCTAGCCATGCTCACGTCCATTTAACGTGTATCATCGCATACACTGGAAATCGAGGCTGGTAGATGGACAAGATCAAATAGTACCCTTTACAAGAGAAAAAGTGTAGAGTTTGCAATATATTAGAAGATGAATACCACTTTGTATTAGAATGTAGTCTTTATGACGGATTAAGAAAACAATGTATAGCTAGATATTACTGTAACAGGCCGAACATGTTTAAATTCATATAATTGATAACTTTTACATCAGAAAACAAAACATGTAATCGTAAACTAAGTGAATTTATTTTTAAGGCTTTCAAATTAAGAAATGAGAACCTAAATGCAAATGCACCAACACAATATTTGTTTTAATAAAAATGGTCAAATATTACATAGTCATTAGTCACACCACAGTGAATATTCACCATTTTCTCGTGCTTGTTTGTATATAATTGTGCGAACTTTGCGTAAACAACCAGTAGATTTGTGAACGCGTTTACGCAGTGTTAGGAACAAATAAATATCTATACTTTTTTGTAATTATAGGACTAACTCAACGAATTAGGCCAGTTTTCGTAGATTATGTGTTTTTATTTTATAAAGCTCTTCAATTAAATAAATTCAGTGTACTGCTATGTATTTCTTAAGTAACCAGTACAATATCTTTGAATAGCTGTTAACACCTTCTCATTACGCATGGTTGCATAACAGCTGGTAATCGTTGTATTCTATTTTGATAATTTTTCATAAAATATATGTGTATGTGTACCAATTACTGCACTATTGCCAAGTTATACTCTGTATTTGTAACCTCACGGGCTTTATAGCCTATTGGAAATTTGAAATAAAGTATCTTATAAAAACAAATAAAGTATCTTCTTTAACGGCAATGTATAGGGTTACCGCTATTGAATTGCTGAATTTGTCGTTATGGTAGCGAATAGTGGTTAATTACGACGCGAAAGCTGAGCCGTTAAACAGGAGTTGCAACTTGTTTAATTGAGCATTTAACAGGAATTGCGACTGTGAACGACTGATATAATGACTTAAAAGTCAAAATTGCATTATTATACTGGTGAACTCGTCTCTAACGCTTGTCATTGTTTGGCAAACAAACACATTGAAATGAAAAGCAATGAAGTCATATTTCTGAAGGTTTATGTTATGCTATACTTCATGTTCGACTCTTACATCTAAATATACCAGCATATCAGTTGAGATTACAGATGCTCACTTAGGCCTCTTGTTGCTTTGTGTATTGCAAATCTTTATAGAGGAAAATAAAGTCAGCGACCTACTAACTAACTGCTTAAGTATTAGGTTACATCAACTCCTAATTATTTTCACTGATGGTCTAAACAGTGTATGGTTAAAGGTATATGCTGACCTTTAGGTTTTATTTTGCGAGCTTTTAGAATAATATTGGTATTATACTACACTGTTATACACACCTAATACCACGTAATATTCCAGATATATCACATCGTGTTTTGTACAAGGAGTCTGATCACGTCAGGCATTTTCTAAAACTACTACATATTAATAAAGGTATTGATTTCAGACTCCTTGTCAATATGGGGTCGGAGAACATGTTGTTAGTAGCTTTGAACTATGGAAGCAGTGTTGTACAAGCGATCTGTACGAATGAAAATTGTGTCGGCTTCCTCGTCGATCAACTTTAGTGAAGAAATGGACAAATAGGTAAGCCGTGAAAGCATAGAATGCTTTCCAGACTGTTTAAAAAAAGGATGTAAATCAGCGACAGAAATAATTACACGCGATTTACGTTTGATGTTACCATTACGCCTAAGACCATGAGACCTAGATTTACGCTTTCGAATAGAACATATAGAAAAAATGTCAATATTAGGATCTTTAGAAATATTTCCTTCTTGATAAATATTGTCATTAAACGCTTTACACTCTACTGCCTTCTATATCTCACGGCCTTATATAGTGTTAAACTCTACTGTCTTCTGTATCTCATGGCCTTACATAGCGTTAAACGCTTTAAACTCTACTGCCTTCTATATCTCACGGCCTTATATAGCGTTCAACTCTACCACCTTCTGTATCTCGCGGCCTTATATAGCATTGAACTCTATGGCCTTCTGTATTTCGTGGCCTTGTATAATAATAATAATAATAATAATAAAGACTTTATTTAACGAGAGAACTCATTTGTATAGCGTTAAACTCTACTGTCTTCTGTATCTCACGGCCTTATATAGCGTTGAACTCTACCGCATTCTGTATCTCATTGCCTGAGATACTGCCTTCTGTATCTCACGGCCTTACGGCCTGATATAGCGTTGAACTCTACTGCCTCTGTATCTCACGGCCTTTTATAGCGTTAAACTCTACTGCCTTCTGTATCTCACGGCCTTATATAGCGTTGAACTCTACCGCATTCTGTATCTCATTGCCTGTGATACTGCCTTCTGTATCTCACGGCCTTACGGCCCGATATAGCGTTGAACTCTACTGCCTTTATATCTCACGGCCTTACATAGCGTTAAACGCTTTAAACTCTACTGCCTTCTGTATCTCACGGCCTTATATAACATTGAACTCTACTGCCTTCTATATCTCACGGCCTTACATAGCGTTAAACGCTTTAAACTCTACTGCCTTCTGTATCTCACGGCCTTATATAGCATTGAACTCTACTGCCTTCTATATCTCACGGCCTTACATAGCGTTAAACGCTTTAAACTCTACTGCCTTCTGTATCTCACGGCCTTATATAGCATTGAACTCTACTGCCTTACATAGCGTTAAACGCTTTAAACTCTTATAGCATTGACCTCTACTGCCTTCTATATCTGTCACAGGATGACCTTAGTGATTGGGGCTAACTCAGGACAGAATCAATGACGGTGAATGCATTTACATAAGTTTAATGCAACTTTTAAAATATGTTTAATATATATACAATTATCTAAAAAAAACAAGCGAATACACAAATGAACTATGAAAAGAATGTTCTCATGAACGTTTAAGACGTTCTTAGTATTGTTATAAATACTGAATGTATAAGACACTAAAGTGTTGTTAAAGCTATAACAATGTTGATTTATGATGTAGCGCGATAACTGTGATGCGCGAGAGCTCATGAAGATGATGATGCGCGAATTCAATGGATGATTGTCATCAAATGCCTTCTGTAAGGGTTGATGACGCGATGTAATGATGGTTAACCTCCACTGAGATTGTGGGTGATGTTCCTCCAGTGAGGACTGATGACGGGCCCTCCTTGTGTCCCGGGGGTTGTCGTTAATAAAACCTGGCCATGCTGCGCAGGTACGGGGACCGTCTCCACCGCTCGTAAACGTTAATCGTGGAAGATTAGCTCCACTCCGGAATATCCAAACCTGGATGGCTTACTCCAACCCTGGATGGCTTATATCCTGGATGGCTTAGGCTGTAATTATACATACGTTTTAGATGTCGGTTGACAAACATAACAATCTTGCATAATTATCATTACCCAAACAAATCATTATTCAATAAATATACGTAAGCTGTACTAATGATGAGTAGCAATGTATACATATTCTACAACGCCATGTGTACGCCATGTACGTCGCTGTTAATCAATGCCCCTAATACATGTAATATAAACATTATCAAATCACTCGTATATTACACTCACTGAGTTATGCATGCATGGATGTCAACTAATGACCAAATTATACAACGCTATGCATACGCGTCGAACATTTATCCTAGTCACTCATCCCATTGTTAACTAATGTTAACAATCGTGTATTACAATCACTGAGTTATACGCCAACGTTAACTAATGCACCTATTATCCACTGTTATCAAATTAATATTGTTTTACAATTAATGATCAATTACATGTACAATAATTACATCAAAATCATATGCTAGTCTAAAGTTAAGGTTTGAGAAAAATCAATGCTAACCGGATGTCGTAACCGCCAAACAAGATGGCGCCGCCCTCTGAATACAAATGTACGATAAAAGTTTGATAAAATAAATACTAACCACATGTTGCCTGTGCATTTTGCCGTCAATCTCTGTTCCAACAAAGTAACTATCGATCATCCCGGCCAGAGCTAGAAGACAATGGGTTTTATAGCAAACATTACGCCCAAACCGTATTATTTCCCCCGTTCAGTCCGTGACAAACGTGGCTAAATCTGCAGTATTGAATCTACACGAGAGGCCCCTTATACAATTTTGCCGTTTAAGGAAGATATACCTATACGTTTACATGCATTAGCACAAAACTAAACTTATGACACGGCCTCTCTGGCGGCCACTTAAAATGTGCACGCTTTTACGTGTTACATGAATAGATCATGAATATTGTGAAATTGTTTCAACTCGAACAATATATTTGGGTGTAACCGACAACTTACAAGAGCTATGTACGACCAATACGCTCTACCCGTGACATTTTGTGACAATATCTGACGGCCTTATACAGCGTTAAACTATACTGCCTTCTGTATCTCACGGCCTTATATAGCGTTAAACGCTTTAAACTATACTACCTTCTGCATGTATCTCACGGCCTTCTGTATCTCACGGCCTGATATAGCGTTGAACTCTACTGCCTCCTGTATCTCACGGCCTTCTGTATCTCACGGCCTTCTGTATCTCACGGTATTTTGTATCTCACGGCCTTATATAGCGTTAAACGCTTTAAACTATACTGCCTTCTGTATTTCACGGCCTTCTGTATCTCACGGCCTGATATAGCGTTAAACTCTACTGCCTTCTGTATCTCACGGCCTTCTGTATCTCACGGTTCTGTATCTCACTGCCTTCTGTATCTCACGGCCTTCTGTATCTCACGGCCTGATATGGCGTTAAACTCTACTGCCTTCTGTATCTCACAGCCTTATATAGCGTTGAACTCTACTGCCTTCTGTATTTCACGGCCTTATATTGCGTTAAACTCTACGGCCTTCTATATCTCACGGCCTTATATAGCGCTGAAGTCTACGGCCTTCTATATCTCACGGTCTTATATAGCGTTGAAGTCTACGGCCTTCTATATCTCACGGCCTTATATAGCGTTGAAGTCTACGGCCTTCTATATCTCACGGTCTTATATAGCGTTAAACTCTACTGCCTTCTATATCTCACGACCTGATACGTATAGCGTTAATCTCTACTGCCTTCTGTATCAGACCTCCACCGTTCAATGAAGTAAGTTTTAACATTGAAGGACACATTTTAAAACTAGAACTAATGATATTATCACAGACATTATTTAAACCGTTACTGTTTAGAACAAACTTTAAGTGTTAACCAATTCGTCGCGCCCTTATTACAATTTAAGTTAATACTTTTAATATAATGTTCTCTGTTGGTTATAGTTTATATTAATATATTTATCATTTGTACATATCTATTAATATATAAAGGGTAACGAGAGAGCTCTCCATAAATACCAGCATTACTTGTGGTTAATTAAACACCTAAACAAGTTTGCAAACTATTTACTGTATTTTCTAAATATCTTTTAATTTTGCAGTAATTCGTATTTTCGTATATTAACCAAGAGAATATTCATTGCTTTTAAGACCTTTCCACAAAGAAATTGTTGATTTAAAGAAAAAAAGCCAGTCTAATTAAGACTCACACCTAAATAATTAACACCATCGACGAAATCTAATAAACTTTCATTATAATACCAAATTCTTTCAAATTCTTTAATTTTACCCATTTTACGGAAGGCGAATTATTTTTGTATTTTCGGTATTATCCTCAAGATCCCATGTGGTCAAACTCTATTAAGACTTTGCTGAAGGTTATCTGGGCTTGATGTTAAATTATTTGAAATAAGTGTATTCTATGAATACGACTGTGTGAATTCCGTGATATTAAATTATATGTGGTGTAATTGTTTTATATGAATGTAATATTGTACGATTGTTTAATAAATTATGTAGTTTGCGATTTTATTGAAAACATATCGTGTTATTCTAATCACGTGCCAACAGAACACGATAATTCGATCTTTCTACGGGCTTTGAAAATCATTAGGCTAGTTTAGAGTTCGTGAAGCCCGAAGGCTAATGTTTTTCACAACCTTTAGAAATATAGAATTCAATACTATTATTTGCATTATGTTTGGTCTATCTGTTTTTAAGACTAATATAAATGTAAATATGTTGTATTTGTGTTATATATAGTGTTTTAAAACTGTAATACGTACCGCTGGAACAGCGACGTTTCCACTATTGCACGCTATTTATGTTCCCCGCATTTTTTGGGGGGTATCCTATATTTGCCATCACGTCCATCCGTCCGTATGCACCTCCGTCTGTCTCGCTTTCTTGTCCGCTTCATTCCTCCTACGTTTTTCATCCGCAGAACGTATCATGGTCTAAAAGCGCATATTATCAGAACTTTCCGGTTAAATGATTGTTGACGGATTGTTCACTCTATGAATCTTTTCGAATTTAAAGGTTATAAAGGAACTCCTACGTATTTCATCCGTTTTTCATGAAACTTCCCAGGAAGTATAAGTAAAAGCGAATGTTATATATTGCGTCTTATCCAATGAAAACGACGCTAACACACATGAAACAATGAAAAGCGTCGTTTTATTGCATCGCGTGAACAACAAAATGTGGCCGACATTTTGGAAGAGCATCTGTGTTTCCAAAATGCAGAAAACACTTAAAAGATTTCGATCATCGATAGAGTTGCATGAAATGAGTGTAGCAATATAGTAATATAGCAATATAGTAGGTAATTACTTGTGACTTTGCATTTCAATTATATTTTTAAACGAGCGTAATAATCGTGATCATGCGCAGTATGTCACGTCTGGTGGTTTCAGAACATACCTAAAAGCGATGATAATCGTAAAATATACCGGTAAGACAGTCATTGCAGTTTAAGTTAAGTTGATAGTGTAATAAAACATTTGTCATCAACTTGACAAATCATCAATATACGGAAATTCTAAAAAGAGCAACAACACAACAGCGAGTAAAGTACACAAGGGCTTGAGGACGCAATCGTTACAGTACCAATATGCTGTTTAGTAGGGCATATTGTCAGGAGGTATCGTTTGAATGATTGTTTGCGGAATTACAGGTCTTTGACGTTTTTCAAATCTAAAGTTTGTCCGCTCAACTTATATGTTTTTCATGAAATTTTCATGAAATTTTATAGGAAATATCAGTATGTAGCGCATATTATCCGGACATTCTAGTTGAATGCTTTTTGACGAAGTTACGGGACTTTTTGAAGTTTTTCAAACCAAAAGCGCCCAACTCCTCCAAAATTTTTCATCTGGTTTGCATGAAAATTGGTAGGAAGTATCTATATGATGTCTAGTAGCGCATACTGTCAGGACTTTCCGATCGAACTATTTTTCATGGGACGATTTTTATTCAAATATAAAGCTTTTCCTAAGCTCCGCCTACATTTTTATCCGATTTTTCGCGTGTACCTTTATTTGGGGAGCGAACGAGGACGTTACGTCATTCAAACAAAATAAATTCATCAGGCGAATTAACTGCACCTTGTTTGTGTTAGCTCCTCCCAAAAACAATTACTTTTTGAGGCGCAACAATACGCAATAGTTTATTGCTGGCATATGTAGAAGAAATGCAAATAGTGTGAAATGGAGAAGAGGTACACTCAGCAAATGTTTTGCTATACGTACAGTAGGAACGCCAGCCCTATGGCGTATGAATATTTATCAAACAAGGTCACGTGATAAAATCGATAACAAAATGACATTATTGGGAAAAATTTCACTGGTCAGATTTATACTCCTCTTATCTATAAACTGTGATTATGACAAAACACAATCACATATCGTTGTTAAAGTAATAATATTCACAAACTACATTTTTCGAACATAATTGGTGTACACTTCGTGTAATTCCCATTAATAGTGAAAGGTATTTTTCCAAGGGATGAATTTAGGTTGTTTTAAGGTTTAAAATGCCAACAATGCGCTTTTAAATCAAAATCGATTTATTTCGTCATTTTAGAAGCGAGAATAAAAACAAATGCATGTCCCATAGATAAATCTTTCCTCTGTCCATATGCAAAATTTTAATGAAATCGGAGACAAGTACTTTTTTTCCCAAAATTAACTAACATGACCCACGGACTCAAAGACGGCATAACGCATATACATTTACAGACGCGACTGGGTACACAAAAAATGAAATAATTCCATTATTTCAATACATATATTTCCAATGTATGTATCCATGCATTCCAGATTAAATTTCTGATCTATACATGCTTTTGGTTTATGCCGGAGTGCTCGGAATAGGTTTTAACAAACCAAATTGCAACGGTACGTCGGGAAAGGAAATGAGGATGGTGAAAATATATATTGCAGTGCTAATTTTCTAAAATCCGAAAAAAATGCCAACAAATGAAGTTTTAACAACGAGAATGAATTTTTTTTCTTGAAAGTGTTCATTGACATGTCTACTATTAAAAACCAAAATTTAAAGTCAATCATGAAAAAGTAATTTTTTTTCCCCAAAATTAACAAAGTACACCGTGTTCGCTA
>JAWPHD010017280.1:0-45376 GCA_037043455.1 Cyrtodaria siliqua | reverse complement strand
ATGCATTCGTACACTGATTACTGATGCTTTTTATAACATCACTTAGCGCACGCAGTCAGTAATTTCTTGTTTCCAAATGCTGTGTGATCATTTTCATTTTTCAGGAATTTTCATTTCGATCCCTCTCAACTTAATTGTTCATTAACAATTTTGCAGTATCTGATTTTTATCCAATAAATTACACAAACACATCGATATGGCATTGAAGCTTCGATGACAAAAAAAAATAACCCCGAATATACATTTATCAATAAAATAGATACTTTTGAAGTCTATGAAATCATTTTGGGTCAGTGTAGTATAGTATTGGAAACGTCTTTAAAGGATCTTCTTCTCTAAACTGTATCTTGTCCATGTGTGTTACTGATGCAAGTATCTACAATGGACAAAGGTAATGGGGGTGGGGGATTTGAAAATGTAACGTACAATAGACGATATCTTTATAGAAGCGTGCTTGGAAGGATCAAGAAATTGGAAGGACGCACAGAAAAGGAAATCATCATCAAGGCAACATATATCACATATGACCTGTGCACTTAACACATGTTCGTGTATTGCATAAACTCGACATATCAAGCATGCGTGTTGGTGCTTTTCTCGGTAATAATAATGTTTAAAGTGAGATGTGAAACAGGCGTTAGGGCGGCGTCTCCTACCGAGTACGTTAAGAACCATAGGAACCCTTTATATATTAAGAGTAGATTATTGTACCCGGGTTCCCATGCAGCGTTTCCCTCTCTAAAGGGCAACTCGATTAGATACGGATTGAGGATTCGTAAAAGAACTATTCAATTATCTACTTAAATAAAGATTTTATTAATTATTACATTCTTATTATTATTCAAGATTATAGCAAAATTTGTGTTGATTCAGAAGCAAGTTACGAAACATTCCTTTATGAAACTCATTCGGAAACATAATTCATAATAATAACGTAATATTAATGTTGAAAAAATGTCTCGTTTAAGATGATGCTCTATACATTTGTATATATAACTACTGGAAACAGCCTTGTATTGTCTGTGCATTTTGAATCTTTTAAAATTTAATTTTCCCTGCATGTTAAATATAGGGAAAATAAAATTTTAAAAGATCTGTCACCAGATAAACAATTTGTTGGAGACAATGGCATAGTTTTATTTCAGTAAACATTTACAATATAAAATACAAAGCCTTTGATAATGTGTTCTGTTCTTTTCTCGAATAATATATATGTAAATGTCCAGTCATGAATATGTTTCTTTATGCTATGGAACTATGTTAGAAATATAAAAAGATCGGACAGGGAAAGTAGCATTCAAGGAGGACAGTAAACCACAAAACACAGAAACAAACACGCAAACAGACAAACAAGAAGGCAAAAGCAATAATAAATGCAAACGACATCACAAACACAAAAAGGGTTGACAATAGGGCTACCGCCTTGGAACGGTCAGTGGCAAAGTAGGCCACTGGGGGGTTTAAACCGGTTCTAGGGTGCACCAAACCTCACACTTACCCTACTGTCATCCCATTAAAACAGGACAGTGTAATTAAAGAAATCCCCGCCATGATCTAATCTCTAACCAACAAGGCAGCATCAATAGGCAATATAAGTAAAACACAAATATGCTCGTGTAAATATAATACAAAAAAACAATAGCCTAGAAAGCCACAATGAAGGTACTCAATGACTTTGCAGAAGCCAGAGCAGTAAGAGAATAAACCATTAAGGGCACGACAAGAAAGATCATGGACAAACATCAAACGCCACCGTCCCAATGGGCTTTAGGTAGGCGTCATCACAGGGTCCACAGCCTGTCCGGTCATCGTACAATTAAAGAGGAAAGCATAGTGGCGAACTGTAAAAGGGTCCACCACCAAGCATGCAGTACGTTGCAAAAGGATAAGGTCATAACCTCTTTTGATAAACTTTTTAACAAGTTTAACAAAGATAGTATGAAAGTGATCATGACTTAGAATCTTACGAAGTTTATAAATCACATCACCATAGAAGTAAGGTCGTGATAGTCCTTGTCGCAGAAGAGTCCTTAAATTACTTTTATATTTGGAAAGAAGATCAGGGTTACGATACTAAAATTTTGCAAAGGTTTTATGAAGTTTATGGTAACGGTAACTCTGATTGAGTAACTTTTTAGTTATACAAAGATTACGAATATTAGGATATTGTCAGCGTGTCTATCCCGACCATCGCCTTATCTTCATCTCTACTTCTTTTAATGACTTAGTGTGAGTTGTAAACGTTTGCCAGTTAATGCCTTTACCAAATTCCACGCTTCCATAGATTCCGTTGAGATTAGACAAATGGCACGATCCATACCACCAAGCACCTGTATACGAACCAGCACAATTGTTACCCCATACGTCGTTTTCTTGGTCCTTTGTAGTAAACTTCATCCCCTTATGCTCAGTAAGGCTGTCGCATGCATCGCCGCTATACTCTCCAAGCAGTAATTTATATTTGCTTCCAGCATCTCCGATAGCGAACACTTTATACTGTGTATACCGCACCTCATCAGCTGGACCAATCATATGAACGAGCAACTCGTACACACCCTCTGAAGTTATTGAGTGAATGTTTTCATTACCGAGCCAGAAGTTAGTTCTCAGATCTCCGAAGCCTTTTTGGTATTCGACCCAGGTTTTGTAGAAATCTGAATCGCCAATACGACGTTGTATAACAGTCCATCCACCCCCACTTGGTGTCATGTCACAGCGAAGCTGGAAACCATCGGTATCCCTGGGGTAAACATTGTACACGCCTGAAAATAGATAGTAAGCTATATGCATGCTTGAAAATGTATATATCGTATATATTCCTACAGTATAACACTTTAATGTGTGTTAAGTTCTATTTGATGATTTGATGATGATCGGCAGTTTTACCAGATATTCTAAATAACATCCTACCGTTCGGTTTGTTTATATGTTAAAAATAGTTCAATATCGCGGACGATCCTGCAAATGCAAAGTAAACAGGACAATATGGATACATCGAGGTGCTTGTTTTAATGGTTGATACTTCCTTAACGATTGCCTTGTGTTCTTTTATGCATGTTATAATATTTCTTATTAATAAAGTAATAAAATGAGTACATGAAACCGTGAATATATCATTATCACCAACGAGGGGCGTAGACCTCCCCCGCCCCCCAGAAATTTTAATGACATATTCTAGGTTTCATGAACTTCATATACATTGTATCATAGGCTCAGCCAAACCGTGCTGCACGGGATACACACCTGAATATCGAGATATTAAAAAATGCTTGACAATGTACAGGTGCTACACGTGCGAACTGATCATTTGTATATAGTAATCAGTCATTAATACACATGTGGATGTAATTCGTTTTGCTGGATGTATTGTTGTTGGTGAGTTTACGATACAGCTTTATCGTTTGTTTTCTTTACAAAGTTTTGTTTCAGAGGACATAGTAATCATACATTAACATAGAAACGATTTTTATACCCACGTTTTTGAAGAAAAAAACAGGATATATTAAAATCAACTCCGTTTGTCCGTCAGTTCGTCCATCCGTCCGTCCGTCCGTGAAGTGCAGATTATTACGTTTAGCAATTCAACTTGGTATACCATTGTGCCGTTAATGACTGAATTGTCATAATGCACAAATATTTTCTGGCCCTTTTCTAGGTTGTACAGAAAAAAGGATTTATCCATGTTACATATTTACATATATGATTTTGCTTACAAATCCGAAACCATGCGTTAAACGCTTCTTAGGAATTTTAAGTGTTTCGTTTCCTCTTTTTTTTCTAGTTTAAGAATTTCACAAACTCAACTGAACATTGATTTGGGAAGGAAAAAATAAACTTTATTTGCCTCGTCATAGGTGTATGGAGCCTGGAGACCATCCTCCATAAACTTAACAAATGTACATATAAATTGTGGCAATAAGTTTGAAAATACCCTTGTCCAAATCAATCAAATACATACAATTTAAACTTAAGCATTATTCTGTCAGATGGAGATGTAAACTGGACGGTACCGTGTATCTGAGTCTTTCCTCCGAACACGGTGAAGAACCGCACAAATCTATTCGATAATAGGAATGGGTCAGGTTCCTGGACTCCTATGTACCCTTCCCTTATCTCTGTGGCGGCTCTAAATAATTAAAATATATTAATGAGCCGTTAAACCATATTCTTTTCAGTTTCCTCATTTAGTCATTATTTTACCACTCACTAAGTTAAAATACCATCTTTCATTCTTTATGGGGCTGCTCGGAATAACGTATAATGCGTTAATGAGCCATTAAACAATATTCAGTTCAATTCAATTCAATTTCCTTATTTAGTCATTATTTCATCACTCAGTAAAAACGGGGTAAAAATATCGGACAGGGAAAGCAGCATTCAAGGACGACAGTCAACCACAAAACACAAAAACAAACACGCAAACAGACAAACGAGTTATAATACCACTTTCCATTCTCTCTGGGACGGCTCTGAATAACCTATAATGTTTCGATGAGCCGTTAAAAAAGATTCAATTCAATTAAAAAAATGACTTATTTTGTCAATATTTAACCACTCATTAAGTTATAATACAACATTCCTCATTCTCTGGGATAGATCTAAATAACCTGTAATGTGTTGATGCGTCTTTGAACAATATGCAATTCAATTCAATTACCAGCACCTCAATAAGTTCTCATTATTTAATCATTATTTCACCACTCACTAAGTCATAATTCCAACTTCAACTTCCTCTGGGGCGGCTCTAAATAACGTATAATGTCTTCATGAGCCGTTAAACAATATTCAATATATTCAATTCAATTTACCCCCCACCCCCACATACACACAATCAAATAAGTTAATGTGTTGATGAGCCGTTAAACAAGATTCAATCAATTGTATTTCCTTATTTAGTCATTATTTAACCACTCACAATTATAAATAATATCACTTTCCACTTTCTTTGGGGTCGTCCCTAAATAATCTATAACGTTTGATAAGCCGTTAAACAAGATTTAGTTTAATTAAATTTCCTTATTTAGTCATTATTTTATCGCTCAGTAAGTTATAATACCACTTTCCATTCTCTCTGGGACGGCTCTAAATAACCTATAATGTCTTCATGAGCAGTTGAACTATATTCAATTCAATTCAATTTCCCCTCACTCAGTAAGTTATGATACACCTTCAACTTTCTCTGGGCGACTCAAAGTAACCAATAATGTGTCGATGAGCCGTTGAACAATGTTCAATTCAATTCAATACCCCACCCCGACTTAGTAAGTTATAATATACTTTCAACTTTCTCTGGGGCGGCTCTAAATAACCTATAATGTATTGATGAGCCGTTAACAAGATTCAATTCAATTCAATTTACTCGTTCTGTCATTATTTCTCCACCTAATATGCTATAACACCACCTTACACTCGATCACATAACTTTGAGACGCACCCTGCGGACACCAGGGCCTTGCCTAGGCCATGGTATCCGCGGACACCATAGGCTGTGCGGACACCATGGCCTCCTACACACCCGGTGAAGATCTCGGGTGGAATACCTAATGAAATATCACTCTGCTGGTGTTTATACACTAGGTAGTGTTCCATCTGTGTGTCTACAGTATTCCTTCTGTTAACTGTTTGACGCGCTCATTGTGATCAACTATTTCACGCTTAAGGTGAGAAGTTCTTCTGACCATGTTTCCCCGATATATCAGGATTGAATTAACGTAATCCTCTTAATTACCCTTCGGCAGTGTATGACATCTCGACTGGGTAATAAGTAAATTATGTTAATGTCATTTTAATGTATACGCCGAGGTATTGGAATCTAACAAGAGCATGTTTTATCAATAATTCCTCTTTCTGTATTTCTTTCTATATACATAGTTTTTAAAGAGTATATATTTCCTAGACATGTCTAGTGAGTTTTAGCCTTTTTTTTATATTAATTTTCAGTTAGATAAACTCCTTATTACAAACCAATCTGTGACAGTCACGATATATATGTGTGATGAAGTTTTAGTAGACGTATGCCATTTTTTATTTTCCATTAGTATATGTCCGCTTATATGATTTTTAATTATATGATAGTATTTTCTGTCTAAGTCACCAGACATAGTTTCTCTCCAGTGTGTAGTTTCGACGGATAGATAATGATCCCAAAAATATTAATAGCAACACTTAGACAGGCGTATAATTGCTTTTATTCCGTAGTATGTGTATACACTGATTTGTCTGTTAGTGCCAATGCTCGCTAGTGTATTTTAACATGTTTTACATGAACATGCGATATAGTATGTGTCTACAATGGTTGTTTCCCTATGTGTGATTCATAATTGATATGTATACCTATGCGATATCCTGATCAACTGTCAATATTCGTTTTGGTATACATTATTTTCCCGTATGTTTATTGTATTTATACCTATTTATTCTATATATCTATACATTCGTCGTTTATTGCTATCCCTGAAAATTGCATATTGTAGTTTATTTAGTGTGTAATCGCGGCATTTATAGACAGCCGGAGGTTCTTTAGATACAAGGCCATTCGTATTTCTTTCCAAAAAAATGTATCATGTGTATCAGGCAGTAAATGCTATAACTTACACATATCCAAACCTATTTGCGTACAATACTGGTTCTACCCAGGAAAAGTGGGTGGTCTGCTTCCACCACAAAACATCGACCATCATATATAACCTTACATGTGTTGAAAATTACGTAAAACTCTATACAAACAAACAAACAAACAAACAAACAAATGTTCCTCATACCGACAATTTAGTGCGCCTAACGGAGATAAACGTGTACAGAAAGGCCTTATTTAATAATCATATTTTAAATATTTTATTCAATATTGATTGTATGAGACTCGTTAATAGAATAGTATCAACATGCTTATTCTATTAATAATTTCAAAACGTTATTTAACAGTGTATTAAACAGCCCATATATTTAAATATATTTCCATTTCTCAATTACAATTGAATATAGACCGAAATTCACTTCATGTGTAATTATCTTATTATATAGTTATTCATTCTCTAAATGCATTATCCGTTTCTTTTGTAAATAATGTGTACATTACTATACACTATATTATTGAAGGCCTCTTAAAATATATATATATTTTTTTCAAATAAGTTATTTTGTTAAATGGGCCGCGGTGATCCATGCCAGTAGGCGTTTTCAGCCTTTCGGATCGACTGTTTTTCCTCAGTGTTTATTTAGGCAAGGGGATATCCCCGAGAACATCTAAGAACCATAGTAATATATTCTATTGTTAGAGTAGGGCATGGTTCCCGGATTGTTATCCATATTCTCCATCGTTTCCATGTATGTAGGGAGGCTCGAAATATCATGTACTGATTGATGAGCCATAAACAACAAATCAGTTATCTCGGTAAATAAGTTATTATTATTATTATTATTATTATTATTTAAAACTAGGTTCTAGCAAGACTTGTGTTGAATCATTTTATCAAGCATTCTGATGCAAACTTGTTTGTGTTTGTTTGTATGGTGTTTTATGTCATTTCCTGCGTGTAAATATATAAGTATAAAAGTCGAACAGGAAATGCAGCTTTCACAGAAAACAGTAAACCCAAAACACGCAACAGGACAAACATGAATGGCAATGTTAACACAGAATAAAGGGTATATGACGTCACAAATACAAAACGGGTTGACAATAGGGCTACCGCCTTGGAAGTTTATATAAATCGCTCGGAAATATAATTCACAACATGAACATTTCTATGGATTTATTTCAATAAACATCTACAAAATATAAAACCCGAAGTCTTGATGATATGTTTTGTTCTTGTCCCATGTAAAATATCTTTTTTAAAATAGCAGTTTTTCTAAATCATAACCCCTTGGACCAGGTACACATCACAAACAATGACTCCGATAATTCAGCCATTTATCATAGAATAAAAACGTACTTGATATTCGACCAAAATAAGTTCACCAATGCCATTTGCAGTAAAGCAAATGTCTTGTTCGAGATTCAATGTTAGGCTTTCTTCCCAGAAGTACTAATACCCTGGAAGCAAAATAATACCAGTCTCATATTTAAATACGTGTCTAAACCGACCAGCGCCTTATCTTTATCTCTACTTGTTTTAATGACTTGGTGTGAGTTGTAAACGTTTGCCAATTAATGCCTTTACCAAACTCCACGTTTCCATAGAGTCCATTGGGATTAGATATATGGCACGCTTTGTACCACCAAGCGCCCGTAAAAGCAACTGCACAGTTTTTGTTCGATGCGTCGTTGTCTTGGTCCTTTGTAGTAAACTTCATCCCGTTAAGATCAGTAAGGCTGTCGCCTGCGTCGCCACTATACTCTGCAATCAGTAATTTATATTTACTTCCAGCATCTCCGATAGTGAACACTTTATACTGTGCATACTTAACCTCATCAGCTGGACCAATCATGTCAACGCGCAACTCGTACACACCCTGTGATGTTAGGGAGTGAATTTTGTCATTACCGAGCCAGAAGTTAGTTGTCAGATCTCCGAAGCCTTTTTGATATTCGACCCAGTTTTTGTAGAAATCTGAATCGCCAATACGACGTTGTATAACTGTCCATCCACCTCCACTTGTCGTCATGTCACAGCGAACCTGGAAACCATCGGTATCCCTGGGGTTAATTGTATACACGCCTGAAAATAGATATTAAGTTATTTGAATCCTAGAAAATATGCATCTGCTCATACAAATAGGTGGAAAATTACAAGACATACTAGTATTGCATAAACGGCTGAAAATCTTTATGATTTTGATTCTCATTTTTACTTCTTCATCTTCGACAATCGTCTCATTCTCATATCGCCATATCTATATCATGTTCTTCAATAGCCATGACCTCCATACTAATGTCACGTTCTTCAATAGCCATGACCTCCATACTAATGTCATGTTCTTCAATAGCCATGACCTCCATACTAATGTCATGTTCTTCAATAGCCATGACCTCCATACTAATGTCATGTTCTTCAATAGCCATGACCTCCATACTAATGTCATGTTCTTCAATAGCCATGACCTGCATACTAATGTCATGTTCTTTAATAGCCATGACCTGCATACTAATGTCATGTTCTTTAATAGCCATGACCTCCATATTAATGTCATGTTCTTTAATAGCCATAACCTCCATACTAATGTCATGTTCTTCAATAGCCATGACCTCCATACTAATGTCATGTTCTTCAATAGCCATGACCTCCATACTAATGTCATGTTCTTCAATAGCCATGACCTCCATACTAATGTCATGTTCTTTAATAGCCATGACCTCCATACTAATGTCATGTTCTTCAATAGCCATGACCTCCATACTAATGTCATGTTCTTCAATAGTCATGACCTCTATACTAATGTCATGTTCTTTAATAGCCATGACCTCCATACTAATGTCATGTTCTTTAATAGCCATGACCTCCATACTAATGTCATGTTCTTTAATAGCCATGATCTCCATACTAATGTCATGTTCTTTAATAGCCATGACCTCCATACTAATGTTATGTTCTTTAATAGCCATAACCTCCATACTAATGTCATGTTCTTTAATGACCGTGACCTCCATACTAATGTCATGTTCTTTAATAGCCATGACCTCCATACTAATGTCATGTTCTTTAATAGCCATGACCTCCATACTAATGTCATGTGACCTCCATACTAATGTCATGTTCTCCTATCATCAGGATCATATTTCAATGATATTTCTCTACTGTCATGTTACCACTTAAATCTTACTTTTTGTGTTTTGTCGAGTTGTTGTGTCGACATCTTTGCCTGATGCTTTAGATATTAGCATGCTATTTCTTTACATATTTTCTTTTACATGTTTAAGTACGAACGTCATTCAATTCCGGTGTGCAATATCAAGTCGTGCAATATTACATAAATATCACATTTATTAGTGGATACTAGTAATAATATGATTATTGCCCGAGGCATACTAATGTCATGTGACCTCCATAATAATGTCATGTTCTCCTATCACCAGACTCATATTTCAGTCAAATATTTCCACTGTCATTTTACCACTTAAATTTAACTTTTTGTGATTTGTCGAGTTTTTGTGTCGACATCTTTACCTGATGCTTTAGATATTAGCATGCTACATGTACCATACCATTTATTTACATGTTTAAGTACGTGCGTCATCCAATACCGGCGTGCAATATCAAGTCGTGCAATATTACATAAATATCACATTTATTAGAGGATACTAGTAATAATGTCCACAATGAGGATGATATGATTATTGCCCGAGGCGAAGCGAAGGGTGAACATTCTTACTTTCACCCTCTCATGAACGTAAAATGTATTTTATTATACCGAAATCTGATCGAGCCCGAAATAAGGCTTGTTCCTGGCCTTGTTCGAAGTTTAACTTTTTTTGTTTTTCTACTTTAAGAATTGTTGTCATTTACAGTACATATTTCAATTTCCCCCAAAAGAGTTGCCATGAAAAATATATCATTGTATCATTGGATAGGAAATAACTAAAATTAGTGGTAGTTTATTAAAATCGGTGAAGTATTTGTGAAAAAAAGTTATGGTGAATTAAAAATAACACGGACTATTTCACCAGAAAATCTCTTTTCTTCTGCATACACATTGTAAAGCATAACATAATCAGAACATTACTTTATTTGTCGTTCGCATGCGAGAAAATATAAAGTTGTCTCACTTCTCGATGAAATAAAATCTGTTATTCTCTCCGAAACAACAATTATCCTATCTATATGAGCGGCGAAGATTATAAACAAACATTACGAGCACCAACATACACCAAAGCTGCGTATACGGTAGTTTGTTTATTATCACCCTGTGATTTACAATCGCCTTGCAATATCACCCTCACGTCATTTAGAAATTGCACAGTCCTAAAGGGATTTAGCATGGGTGTTATATGTGAGGTACAATAATGTAAAATACTGTACGATAAGCTAAATGCAACAATGTAAATACATCAATTTTCTAATTGTACTGTTTGATACCTCATTCAAGATTGCCGTGTGTCCCTTTAAGTGTATTATACAATTTTATCAGTAAAACTAAACTTACACGAACATTCCGTCACGTATAATTATGATGTCAAGTATTATAAAATTACAAATAAAATCTGTCAGAATATTAATTGTCTCGTCAGTTTTTCCGCCACTGCAATGTATCAAAATGCATTTTCCCATGATAGTGTGTTGAGTATCCATGCGTACATCAAACTATACCTCAAACATGTTGCCAGATGACAGAATAACGTGCTTGAGGACACTATAATCATTTGTCTTTCGTTCAACACATGTAAGTAATGAATTCGTTGAAATAAATTAAGTTAAAATTATAATGTTAAGTATGTTAAAAGTATAATGACTCTTAATTTAATTGTTTAATTTAAGAGCTATCTTTTTTTTCATTGTAGTCGACTAGATTGTAAGATTTAAGATCTAAGATTCCAAGGTGTAGTGTTCATTTTCGTTTTCTTCAATTTCAGAATGAGACTATTAGTATTAATGAATCACAGAATCACATTGTCATCAACTTTTGTAGCATTACGATTATGTATAAAACAGAAAAGGAGATGTCACATAATATTCAGAAGTGGAGAAAACATAAATCCAAAATTAGAACAATTAGACAAAAGCCATTAATTAAGAAGTAAGAATATCACACGTCGAAATAATGTATGAAAAGGCGAATATATTTCGCGAAATGGGAATTTGAGGCTGATATGGCATCTATAGCATAACGGAAAACAGACAGGTATGTGAAGTATGGTTAACGCATATACGTTGTGAGTAAATTCCTCTTACCAGTGGTTGTTGTTACATCCCCATATCGTTTCACGTCTTGACAGTCGATAGGCTTTGATGAAGGTTTCTCGTTGCAGCCGTTGTATACATTTGTCACATACTGACATGCGCCGACATTTGGTAATGTTGCCTGTGCACTAATACACGCAATCGCAAGAGCTACACACACTATTGTCAATAGAATTGTTCGTAAACTGTACATAGTCGCTGACATTAGAAATAAGTTTGCCGTGAATATGTTACACGTACTTTGCCTTTTATACCTTCTTCAGAATTGATGAGATGACGCATGCATCGGGTGATGTGTATGATATGTTTACGATATTGTTGTTACGGAGGAATTAGTGTCATAGTTCCGTTAACGCTCGAAATTTCTAAGTATTGGTTAATGAACCAAGTAACATTGCGGTCTGTGATTACGTAGAGTAAAAGAATGTTATTGTTTTTCATGTTTAACACAATTCACGTGTGAATACTCAGAAAAAAGTATCGGTAACACTTATCAATTTAAGGAATCTAAGAAGGCTGGAGAAGTGGAGGCGTGAATTGTTATGCGGGGGATATTGGCAAATGGGATGGTGGTATATAATCTGGGGAGGCTGGGAAATCTGTTATAGCCACAAATAGTTATGTAGAAAGATAAGATGATGGGTGGGGATGAGCTCCGTGTAAGCATCATGCAGAGGCAGGGACATGGGTAGTTTGGTGCGGGTGAAAATAACAGATGGATGGTGGGTGTAATAATATCAATGATCATGGCGGAAGTTTGACAACCAGCCGGATCATCCGGACAAATAACACCAGATTTATGGCCCTTTTTTAAATATGCAACATACTATATTGAGAATCTGGGGTCGTGGGTTCAAATCCCATGGGGGTTGGGGTGAGCTATTTCAATACCCTTTGATATATCAAGTTCATGGGTGGTGGAGGTATTTATTAGTTGCGCAATAAAGTCTCGAATTTTGACTCTGCCTACTGGGAGTAATCGAGTCAAAAATCCACAAAATATTGCTCATCTTGTCTAAATGTGAATGGGTACAATTCTAGTTTAGTATGACCATTTAGGGACTCGAGGCACAATATATATAAAATGGGTTTGACCTCATATAAGACGGGGCCCCTCTATAGGGGTATAACTTGGGAAACTTACGGTAATTTACTATTACGGAGTTTCCGACTTTCGACGCTAACTCCGTCTATATCCTTTATGATTTCAAATTCATGTGATGTGTATTTCTTAGTTAAGGATGTGTAGATGCACAATTTGTTTTCGTTTTTTGGCTCCATCGGCTGGGGATCCCTAGGAGGTAATCGGGTAAAACACACACACAACTAGCATATCTTGTCCAAATTTGAATGCATTTGATTTTAAATTGGTAGGATTTTTTATGGACTCGAGGCTCAACATATATAAAACCGGTTTTGACCTCCTGCGTAAAGGGGCCCCTCTACAGAGGTACAACTTGTGTGGTGTATTTCTTAGTTAATGATGTGGAGATGCACAATAAGTTTTCGTGTTTTGGCTCCCTCTGCTGCGGCCCCCAACTTGGGGAATTTGCAGCAATTTATATGTTCGACAGCCATTGTGCTCAATGCAGACAAAGGGTTTTGTCATAAGTGCTATAACAACTATATTTTGCCACCCACACCCCACCCAACCACAGACTCCATACAGCAAGTAGAGCGATATAGGCCCACTTGAGCCTCTTGTTCTTAGTTTTCATTAATTTGTATAAAATATATTTATTGCAGAATTAGAAATGGTAATTATGATAAAGAATTAACAGAATTTATCTGTATAATGATGTCGCTTAGGGTTAAGGTATTTTTGAATTCAAGGTTAATATTGTTTCCCGTGTATAACTTGTATAGGTAATTAAACATGTAAGTGGCATGTTTTTTAAGGATGCTGCCAAGAACTTTTACTTTGCCATATTTGGCCTGTTGTCTTTCAGTGGATACCACATTGGACTTGAACCAGAGGTTCCGGATTCAAACCTCACCGGATTCATTGTTTGTTCTCGGTGTGTTCTTGGGCAAGATATTTGCCCTTATCCTCGTCCGTTGGATGGGGTCGGTCCATTGCATCGGAATCTATTCTCCGAGCACGTTAAAGAACCATAGGAATATATTTTTAGTAAGATTAGGGCAGATTCCCAGATCCCTATGCGTCCCTCCTCCCACCCCCTCTCTCTCTCTCTCTCTCTCTCTCTCTCTCTCTCTCTCTCTCTCTCTCTCTCTGGGCGGGCTTAATTATGTATTACTTTGTAAATGTGCCGCTAAACAACATTCAACTCTATTAACATTACGGTAATTGAGTCAAAAATATATTATTCAAACTGAGTAATTTCTATATTGCGTGTTATTACTTTCAAGTGTGTTCGGTTGTGATTTACGCCATGTGTACCTAATATATACGTGTTTAACTTAGCTACTCTTAATTACACTAAGCCTATTTTGATACAGGAGCTGACAGAGTGTTGTTTATTGACTGAATCCGAGATCTTTATCCCAAACTTGGTCAAACGGTATTGTTTCATTTTTTTCCAAGGGGTTGGAGTGGGGGGGGGGGGGGGGGGGGGGGTAATACGTTGTTTTTTCTAATTATGTCTCAAATCATTTTTTTTCTTTCTCAAATTAAATGTTATGATGATGGTATTACACATTTTGCTCCAGGGTTACCTGTGGGACTTTGGGTTGTGGTCAAACGTACATACACGCAAAATACCCTAAATTTAATTAATTTACACGCAGTTCCATGCATACAGAATAACTTACATAATACTGTTCGTATTCTGAGGATCAAAGACGATCAACACAAACAGTGTTACACCTATATTTGGATTCGGGGTTAAATGGGTGAACACTTATTTGTTTACCATACTGACCTGTGTGAAGATCGCTTGGGTAATTGCGATGGAGCGCCTTCCAATTCATTCTATTTATTGTGATTTATGGTTTTTAAGTGTTTTGGTTATGAGTTACCAAACTGGTGCACTTGATATATACTCTTTTAAATAAGCAACCGTTAGTTACGCTAAGCCCATTTCGATACATGTATTACGCATGGTTACGTGTCCTACAACCAGGTAAACATATGACGTGTGGGGGAGTGATGCAGTAAGACAGAGTGTAGTTTATTAAATTAGTCCGCGAACTTGTGTAATAGTACTGTTTCATATAACTCAATTGATATAGATTTAGATGAATTATACATTCAGCAATGATGCATGTTTGCTTTTAGTACAATACATATAAACTTCTACGTAATGACCGTACTAAATCCACACGTTTTACTCCATTATGTAGTTTAATTATCAGTCTAACACGACCTGCGCAGTCTTTCATATACACAAAGAACAGAGACAAATGTATGCTATTTTACGGTAATATAAGGCTGTTCCATTCCCCGCGTAGTTTTCATCCGTTGAAAGCGCCACTTATGACGTCACTTTTTAAACAGTTAACATCAAAGAACGAAAGTAAATAAACATTTTGGTAAATATACGTCACTAAGACAAACTCAACAGTAAACTTAATGAACTTTTAATTACAATAAACTTGCCATGCTCCCAAACCTTGACCCCCCACCCACACACACACAGAACATACGGCGGGGACGCCCAATGGAATAGCCTGTAAACATAGCAGCCTGATTACCTTGACCTGCGAGATAATATAGCGCCCCCATAATAGCGTAAACAATGGGGTTATTGTCGTGTTAGAATCAAAATAATAAATACGTACCTGTATTTTATCGGTGAATAGAATATAGGTACGTATTTATTATTTCTTAAATAACAAATACTGACAGTACTTGCGAGATAAATTACAGGTTACTTTTATTCATTGTTTTATATGTAACCATGGTCTTATGGGGGTAAACTCAACAACTCCAATCCATGATTTAGGGTTCTTTATATACGGGTATTATAAAGCCTGCAATATATACAAACATCACATTTAACAAACAATTACAACATGCAGCCATTACAGAAATACATAGTCTACAAACGCGGCAATTTCATTAATATACCAAACAATCAAGAACTCACCAGACAAATCCATATTTAGGTTCTGCAACCAAATATTTACCAAGAATCTAATAGCTGTAGAATATAGTTTATTTCTTTATTAAAGCCAAATATGGCCCATAAACATGTTTAAATACTATACATATCTATACATAAATTTCACTGGTGAGATGAGCAAGAGCATAATGTATTTATATAGCAAGTTATTGTATGTAACAAACTACATGCATATAAGTAATTCTCTCTTTCCATTACATGCAATAACTCATTTATTTACTTAGTTCTCTTATCCATTCAGCCTTACATTCGTATATTATGTATAAGACACGGCATGTTTTAATAGTAAACAATAACATTCATATGCAGTATGATTTAGCAAGTTTAAGTAAATAAATAACATATCCCTTTGGGAGAGATCTTTCTATAAAGCAGGTAGTTATACATAAAACAGATATTTATACATATCGAGCTTGTAAAATTAAGTTCAAGAAAGCTCCCTGTGTTACTTTAGTATTTATTTATAAGTATTCGTAGTTCAAAAGCTTTGTATACGAACACGGATAACTTTCTGATTTCAGACTCGCATGTGCTATTTATTAGTTGTGTAAATTTTAAGAAGCTTGGGTGTTTCCAAAAGTATTTTTTTATATATATAGTTCTTCAATCGTTGTAGTTTTTGCACTCAATTACGAAATGGTATTCGTCCTCCAATAGGTTACATTGTCTACATTTTCTATCTTGTAAAGGTACATTTGCAGGCTTACGCCACCGGCCACATTCAATTTCTAATCTATGAGATGACAGTCTGAGTTTTGTCAGAGCAGAGCGAAATTTAGATATATTTATTTTATCTAGATACGGTTTGAATTTAAAAGTAGAAATGGTCCTATAAAAAAGTGCTCGTGTGGATATATTTAATTCTGCGTTCCATTCTTGAATAAATACATCTTGAATTCTTTGTTTGAAAATCGAAAGAAAAATATTAACATCTCCGACACTTTGCGCTAGCCACACATCGTAGAAACCTAGTCTAGATAACAAATGTTTGACTTGTGATGTCCTGTTTACTCTGTTAATGTGCAATTCACTAGCGTTTTTAAACATATTATAAACTATTTTTGTGTATTTTGTTTGATCACACAAATATAATATCGTTTATTTATAAAATTTATGCGTCCTATTTGCCCGTATATGAAATTATTTTGCGTTGGTATTTTCACTCCTAAAACTCGTTTACAAAACCTTAAGTGTGTTCTTTCAACGTTTGATCCTTTATTAAAACCCCATACTTCAGATGAGTAATTCAAAATAGGTGTTATAAGCTTGTCGAATAACTCCAGTGAATGTTTTGGTGATATATCTACAAATTTATTAAGATATCTATTCATTTGGAATATAGCTTTAAGGGATTGTCCTGCCAGCATTTTATCAGTTTCGTTAAAAGCTCCCCCTGTTGTGAAAACAACTCCTAGATATTTGAATTTATTAACTAATTATGGCTCGGTGTCTTTAAAATAGAGCTTAGTAGTACGTGGTAACTGTCCGCCAAATATCATTACTTTTGTCTTTTTGGTATTAACTGTTAACCTCCACCTGTCACAATACTCGGCTAAAACATTTAACGATTTCTTTAATTCCTCTTTATATAAACTACTTTCTCAATCAGACCTTTACAAGTCTATAGATTACTATTAAAATATATTTTAATACATCCCTGTACTGAAATCAGGTGTTTCTCTTAGAGAAGGTAGGCAAAGACTGCGTTGGTTAGAGTTATCATGCCATGCAGTGTTAGGGATGACCTAAGTTAGTTTTCACTCACTCACTCCTGTCAACCAAGCTGTATTTGTACAATAACCAGTTAGTCAAAACATACATGACAACCGTATACAATATAAATAATACATTGACCTCATGATAAATGGTCTCATTAACTTTTACAGTTATTACTCAGTACTGTGAACATATCCAGTTATCTACCTGTGGAATAAGGGACATAAATATGAGTACACATACTACAGAGAACTATAGCAGTTGTCTCCCTTGAACCACTATTAAAGGCACGGTTACATATACTTGCCTTGTTTGTTAGAGAATAGAACCTGGCCGGGGATTGCTTTATTTACACTATCCCGTTTTGTTGGGATGACGGTATGGAAGGTTTGTTTTAATGCGTGTTTTTGGTTGATTGTGTTCTGTGAAAGCTACATTTCCTGTTCGACTTTTATCTACTTGTATTTAATAAAAGCATGTGTATTTATGTTACATAGTAAATCTGTAATATTAGTTTAAATAAACTTAAAGACATTTATAAACGCAATTAATACCTTTTGGTTGATATGTAAAATATATTTTCTAACATTTTGTTTCAAACTCTTTCACCACCATGCATAAAGAGTGTCTGCTATGCCTACACAACAAGTAATTTTACCGGTATTGTGGTCCAATTAAAAGAACATAAATCCATTAAAGCATGCATCCGAACCACTTCTCAGTCTTTTAAGTGTGCCCATACAGTTTTTAAGTCTAACTTCACCACCGGTCATACTTTTGTAGAGGTCGATATTTAATATTTTACAGATTTCATTTTCTACCAGACAGAGATAGTGTAAAACGCTGTGTGCTGTTAGTTTGATTAGTTAAACCATTCCCCACTAATTAAAGAAATGTCAACTTGAACTATAAATTACTAATACGATGGGAATTGTCATCTGATTTGAAATGAATTGAATGGAATTGAATTGGATTTCATAGGCGCACCAACAGCTAAGGTCATATAACGACTTTCCAGCTTCCGTTGGCGGAGGAAAAGACTCCAAGTGCCCCTCCGAGCTATTTTCGTGCACGGGCGAGCACCTGGGTAGAACCACAGACGTTCCTCAAGCCAGCTTGATAGCTTCTTCACATAAAGAGTCCATGGTACCAGAGGGATCGAACCCATAGCGGTGAGGGTTATCTGATATACATTTTGATAATTCCAATATAGTATTTGCATCAATTACGTATGTTTCATTTTGTAAATAAAATAAAAAAGATATATGAATTCAATTTTCGTTTTATGAAGTTTGAAAATAAATACTGAAAATGGAATACCTTGGGAGCAACAAAAACAAACAAGAGAGAAAAGCAGCATAATCAATTTTAATGAATCTATTCAAGGGAGGTAATAATTTATAAGGTTCAAAACCTGTCACGCCCACTAGCGGCGGTATTCTACTGTAACAGTTGCGAAATGACGACGACGAGAGCACGCGCGTTGCACACTCACGCGGACACTGGTGTCGAATAGAACATCTGTTCCCACATCAGAGGGAGAGTAAGACACGGATAAATTTGTATTATACTCGATGAAAAAAAACAGTCTGACACCAGTCACATATGTGACAAATAAAGATTATATACACCCTCATATATGTATATGTGTATGACGCTTAGTGTACGTGCACATATTACAGGATGAATGAATGGCAATGTTATTCAGTTGTTTATAAACCCGCGATTTATGCGATAACAGCTTGAAGAACTCAACAAGAAACGATCCCATAACCTTTAGATCCTAAATATCTCGTACAACGGATAGATAAAACTAGTCCAGCCAACAGACTAAATAGAACCACAATTCACAGCCCATAGGCGGATCGATACTTCACGAGTGCCCCAGTCTGCTTCCAAAATACGCGTCACTCTTGAACTTGATAAACCAGTACGCCAGAGAAGAGAGGACGACATAGAATACCTTGAGACCTGGAGACCCCGCCATAAATTAAACCCTTTAGAAATAATATTATTAATTCTCGAAAGTAAGACTCCTGTCAACTCAAGCGGACATGCGAGTTATCATATATCCGGTCCTTAAACCTTAATGTGTGTAAGTGACCTAAATTACTAGTGTGAATCACACTTCAAAGCTATAGGTACATACAATTATTGACTATCTATATCCTGATCGAATATGATACCCGGTCAAATAATCTCATATCCCATTGAAAGCCACAGACTCTATAACTTATGACCACCTATCACAATAACGATCAACAAATACTAGTACTTCAATTTACTATAACCGTAATATTATCAAGCTCCCTTCAATTCAAATGCGCCAACACCTCCTTAAATGCAATTATGCACGAGCCTCCTTAAATGCAATTATGCACGAGCTTCCTTAAAAGGTGGCTTCAGTTATTTCGACGTAAGTGTTTTATAAGTATTTTTGTAAGTCTACTATTAAATAGACGATGACAAAATGAGGGGGGAACAATCTATAAAAAAGAGGGATAAGAGAATTGACAAGATTCAAAGATTCATATCATTATTTAATATCAATGAAGAAATCAAATTTTAAATATATTTAACTTAACTGAATTTAACGACCAGATTCCTCCTTAAATGTTTGTTTTATATTTTATTATAAATAACAAGGTATCACTATGTACATATATTTATAATATGTATCGGAAGTTCGATTTTACGTGTAAATGAGATGTCTAGGGAGACTCCGGAGGGAGTTGTATTCCAATGTGAAGTAGACATAGATCTCATTAATCACGAAAGTGCGACCTCTCTGCAATAACAATGTTCTTGATAAAACAGAAAAGAGTCTTGTTTAGACTAAGATTATAAATTTGCTTCATATTTGGGTGTATCCCAAATAATTTAACAGCCTTATAAGGCTATTTAATAATTACATGAAAACTGAATGTGCCAATTTGAATAAACCCAAAAAGTAAACAGTGGCAAGTTCCAAATTATCAGCACATTGTCGAGAGTAGTAGTCGCATTAGTATAGCCTAAATTACAATTGAATTATTACTCTTTACATAAATGTCTGCACATATATTTGAAATTACTAATCAATAAGATTATGAACAAGATTATGAAATGATAAATAGTTGTATCAATTGATAATGTTCAATTAATGTTCAAATATAATGTTCAAACAAGACGTTAAACACGTAATTTGATTATAAAAATAGCCAATGGCCATATATTGATCTTTAAAGATAATCTTGTTATCAAATATTATACATTTAGCATTATTACTAGCCTAATATTACATATTTATACATATTTTGCAATAAGGCCAAAAAAAATAAAATATCTGTGTTTCTGGTGGCCCGACCTTATGTTTAAGGGGCCGACCCTGAAACCTTTTTATGAAAAAAAAAATGTTCTGAACAATGATTTATCACAATATATCGAGGTAAACTGTCATCACAGAGAAACTTTCAGTTGTATCATCAACTTTTCTGGGGTTTATGAGATAAATACATGTAGAATCTCACAATATCTTGCTCCAAAAAAGAAAAAAAAGAAAAGAAAATGCCTTCCGACCTACCTTATCTTTTTAGAGCATTTTTTTCTGGCCTTACTAAGAGATAAAATGCGACCACTCCTCTTAATTCACATTTATATAAGACGCAAGGGAGATACTCCTTTTAATCTTAAACACTATGAATGGGAGATAATATGGTGCAAACTGTATAACATGCATATTCAGCTGAAAATGAATAATAAGGTTAGTAATATAACCCACCCCAGGATAAAGGCTCGTGATTTTACTTCTAATAGAACCCTAACAGACTGACTTGACAGTCTATTTAATAGATATAGAATAATCTCGCTAGAACCCCATGATAATTTCTTACATAATACACTGATCTGAATGTATCTAACTATTTAGTTACTATAACGGTATAAATGATAAAGCTCCCCAGCACTTTGCAGTGGAAGACAGTGAGGCTGGCACCATCCGGCGCCAGATACAACTACAATGTATTATCAAACATGAACATAAAGAGCCTTGGACCCATGTTCCCACCCTGGCGAACATACACATTATAAACAATAAGGCAATACAATATCCGGAAAAGAATTGGTGGGTGCTTAATAAAAATGATTATCTGCAAAAACAATACCAATGAGCTTATTTTGTTATAATACACCTTATGTCTATAATAAATAAATAATAAATGCAACCAAGTATTTATATACTTAGTATTGAAACCCCAAGAAAACCCCCGAAAACTGTAGTCGTCATATTAAACATCAACCACACTGATTATGCGGACGGGTACAGGTCCTTAAGTATCGCGTTTCCTATCTTCGTGGCTTCAGCGGTGACTATTCAGCAGATTTGGCAGTATGTCGCGGTCACAGCAGTGTGTAGTTATTATTATACGAGAACAACTGAAGGAAAACAACTAAATTTTAAATATCTGGCTTTGTGGACATCTGAACCAAGGGTTCACTGAGTACAGTTTGCATTGCCTTCAAACGTTGGTCTGAGCTATGACCATTTATCAAAATGTTTATAAGTATCGTGACTTCACATTTGATATGAACATTATGTTTTTTGTTATTATATGCTGAAGCCATGGCCAGTTTATTTCAATAAATATAAATGTGTTTATTATTGTGTTTTCTTTCACCGCCCTTTTTCAATAATTCCCAATAGTTCAACTTTCTTGTCTACTTAGGTCTTAATACTGTGAGATTATGCTAACATACGTTAAGAAACACACATTTAAAATGAGCACAGAAAGTCATGCCATTCAATTAGTTTACCGTTTTCATATACTCAGTAAAATCATTACATCAAAACTACAACAATTACATTTTAAAATTAACAAAAATGTCACCAACTGATGTTAATCTTCATTTTTTACGACGTCACGAACGGACATACATCAACAATCTGAGACTATAATAAAATATATATAAAATAGAAAATGTATAAAAAGTGTGTCCAACCTTAAAAACCTGAGTCATGCTAAAAAAACAGAAGTATAGTTAACAAAAAATAGTTAATACAAAAAAGTATAGTTAACAATAACTTCACAATAACTGTCCCCGATAAAAACATTCCTTATAGTTTACAATAGCTTTACAATAAATGTCCCCGATAAAAATATTCCCTATAGTTAACAATAACTTCACAATAACTGTCCCCGATAAAAACATTCCTTATAGTAGTTAAGAATAACTTTACAATAACTGTCCCCGATAAAAACATTTTTATAGTTACCAATAACTTCACAATAACTGTCCCCGATAAAACAAATCCTTACAGTTAACAATAACTTCACAATAACTGTCCCCCCGATAAAAAACATTCCTTATAGTAGTTAACAATAACTTTACAATAACTGTCCCCGATAAAAATATTCCTTATAGTTAACAATAACTTCACAATAACTGTCCCCGATAAAAAAATTCCTTATAGTTAACAATAACTTCACAATAACTGTCCCCGATAAAAATAACTTTACAATAACTGTCCGCGATAAAAAACATTCTTTATAGTTAACAATAACTTCACAATAACTGTCCCCGATAAAAACATTCTTTATAGAAACTGATAAAATTTACTAAAAAAAAACACAAACAAATCAACATGCAGACACTAAAAGATTGCGACTGGTAGGTATTGATCAACTCAATACATAACATAAATAGTGGTGAAGCTTGGAATAGTCAGTAAGCAATAAGGCTAGCAAGACAACTCAGAAAATCGCATTGTTTGTTGTTTTATCTCCATATCATGTTGTCAGGGCTGGTAATTTCTATTTTATCCCGACCAGCGTCTTATCTTCATCTCTACCGATTTTAATGACTTATCGTAAGTTGTGAAGGGTTCCAAAGTAATGCCTTTACCAAACTCCTCGTTTCCATAGATACCGTTGAGATTTGATTTATGGCAGTCATTATACCACCAAGCACCTGTAGAGGACATGGCACAATTCTTCTCCGAATCGTCGTTGTCTTGGTCCCTTGTAGAAAACTTCATGTCATTGTGATATGTAAGCCCATCGCCTGCATCGCCGCTATACTCTCCAAGCAATAATTTATATTTGCTTCCTGCATCTCCGATAGCGAACACTTTATACTGTGCATACCGCACCTCATCAGCTGGAACAATCATATCAACGCGCAACTGGTACACACCCTGTGATATTATGGAGTGAATTTTTTTCATTACCGAGATAGAAGTTAGTGGCCAGACCTCCGAAACCTTTTTGGTATTCGACCCAGTTTTTGTAGAAATCTGAATCGCTAATTCGACGTTGTATAACTGTCCACCCACCCCCACTTGTTGTCATGTCACAGCGAACCTCGAAACCATCAGTATCCCTGGGGAAAATCGTGTACACGCCTGAAAATAGACGGTTGATATTACATCCCAAATAAGGCTTGACACATATCATTAATTCGCCACACTCATCCCTCATGTTCGTATCTCTAAACGCATAGTTTATCTGTCAAAGTTTTTGCATGCGTGCGTGCGTGCGCGCACGTGTCTGTGTGAGTTTGGTTCGTGTATATTTATAACAAGCTGCTATTACATATTATAGAAGTCTTCTTTATACGACTCTCATCAAGGTCACCGGTTATATAGCGAACAAAATTGAAGTATGTATATATATATATATAGAGGTTATTTGTTGGTTTGGAGTGAATATAGGATTTATTTTCATCGAGAAGTGAGACAATTTATATTACTTCGAAACGAACATAAATCCTATATTCACGACAAACCAACACATATTCTGTTTATCATATACTTATTATCATGCAACACTACCAAACTGTTTCAAACAGAAAATACGTTTCGTTCCTTTTAACGTATTAGCGGATAAATATAGTAACGCCAGCGCGTGAGGCGATTTACATATATTTAGTGCGCATAAAATTTAGTTCTAAACTTTGACACGGATTATGACTGTTATAAGCAAATGTAGAAAAAAGTAGTTCCATTTTTTCCGTTAGTGAGAATATAAGTTCTTGTATTCTCACTCTGAAAATATAAACAATGAGAATATAAGGTTTATTCTAACTATACAATCCACTATTGCACTGGGAAGTATATAATACAAATATATATATATGAACTGGTCTTTCAGATCAGTAGCGTACCTAAAAAAGGAAAGTAGAGCCATGCTCTTGTTTGTCAGTTAGGTTTCAAACAATGTTTAGATAATATATATCGTATTTAGGTCTTCGCTAGGTTTTAGCTGATTTAAAGTTTTGATATGAATTCACTTTATATGAAGTTCATACGGCGAGAGATTAAAAATATAAGTTTATTTAACTCACAATATCAGTATTCAGTACATTGAAGATACAATGTCAATTGGGCCTAGCTACGCCCCTGATTTGTGCCAAGTTGTAATATAGGAAAATTAAAAAACACACGCTTGTATGCAAGTATGGAGTGACTTTAACCAAAACCCACTAAATTGTAATATAGGAACATTAAAAAACACACGCTTGTATGCAAGTATGGAGAGCCGGTTAAAGTCACTCCATACTTGCATACAAGCGTGTTTTTTTTTATTTTTTGTTAAAGTCACTCCATACTTGCATACAAGCGCGTGTTTTTTAATTTTCCTATATTACAATTCAGTGGCTTTTGGAAAATGATTTAAATCAGAATTCTGTGAAGTCATCTCACAAAAAAAAAAGAAATAACAAAGGCATATATATACTGACGGTCAATGCATGTTTATGCTTTGGGATTGTTCGCAAACCATTTTAATGTACTGAGTCTTGATACCTAACTTGTCTTACATGCTTACATGTTATTGGTAGGATTTTATGACAAGCAGTTACGCAGTTATCTACCTTGGCATTTAACATTTTTTACTATGGATAGTCATAAAAAGAAGAATGTTCCACTAGATTTCAAACTGCATCATTCTGTCTCGGAATAAATTCCATTGTTTTTACTGGTCTTTTTATTGTTTGACTCCTGAAAATAATATACAATGATTGTTTTTGAGAAAACGATTTCTTTGTGCGATGTAACTGAACAGTTTAACAGTTAATTGTTTCTTCATGTCCCCAGGAGGGGAAAGTGAAAAAAAAAGCAATACAAATTATATATAATAACAAGAACAGCAAAACAAATCTTTAACATGATCATGAACAAATTATTTACAAATATTATCAAGATGAGAAATAATCTCTATGCAGAAATATACATTATCAACACTATTCATTGTTAAATTACTATAACTGTTTGAGAATAGTTTTTTTAAAACAAACATAAGGTAAAAAAAAGGTTTCATAGAAACTAAAATGAGATCATTACAAATTATTTACAAATATTATCAAAATGAGAAACAATCTTTTTGCAGAAGCAAGCCAGTCTGGTAAGGATAGCTTTATCATCAGTATTTATTAAATTACTATATTTGTTTCAGTTTGGGTTGTTAAAGCTATCTTTAGGTAAATAGTGTTTTCTAAACATTTAAAAAAAAAGAAACATTTGAATAAATAATAAAATTCATCGCCTATTTCACCAGTATCACATCTAATACATTTTCTATTGTGTCTAAGGACTTTAAAAAAGCGATCGTTTTCAATTTGCATACGATGGTTCATACACATGAATCTTCAAAAATAAAGTAAAGTGAAGAATCTAAAACTGACAGATAATTTTCAATTTTATAGTTTGTTTTATACATTCTATAGTTTAGACATTTACTTTGTGTATCAAGTAAATCCCTCCACGACAGTATATATTGTTTTTTAAGTGTTTCCTTCACCTTATTTTTTAACATTGACATTGATTCTTTGTGTGAATTGATTTGACCAAATATCATCCAGATTACAGTTTAACATAGTTGTTCTAATACTATTTAACCATTGAGAATGATAAATACCAGCAGAATCTAGGTGGTGCAGACAATAATCAAAGGGAATGTACCCAATTTGCCAAATACCATACTTTTTGGTGTACACCCCTTAACTTTAAGAATTGATTTGCAATATTTGAAATGAAAGGATTCAATGTTGTCAACATTTTCAATATTTTCAAAACCCCAAATTTCAGAACAATATAACAAGATAGGTGCAACCATAGTGTCAGATAGTTTAAGCTGTATATCTATAGGTAATCCTAAATTTCCTTTTTTTTTTGGTAATTGAGAATGTCGCTTTTCTGGCTTGATCTATCAATTTCAATCTAGTTTGAGAAAATAGGTCATGATTGTTGAAGATGATACCCAAATAATTAAATTCAGTATCAATAACTAAGGGGTGCCTATCATTCATAAAAACGGGAATATCCTTGATTTTTTATTTACCAAAAATTACAACTTTAGTCTTCGTAGGATTAACATCCAGATTCCAAGTTTTACAATATAATAGCATAGCATTTAAAGCAGCTTGTAATTGTTCAGGAGACTCTGCTAAAATGAAAGTATCATCCGCGTATAAGAGTAAATATAATTTAACAAAGTGTTCTAACTCAGCTGTGTCTAGTGCCAAGTGTATCAAGTCAGGAATGTGACCCAATCCATCAAATGAGTTGGAAATGAAGTCAGACAAGTCATTAAGGAATAATGAAAAAAGTACCGGAGATAGTTTTTCTCCTTGACGAACACCTACGTTACTCTGGAAAAAGTTTGTTACATTGCCATCAATCTTTATACGAGATTTAGCTTGTTGATACATATTTTGAATAACAGTAAAAAGTTTACCACCGACCGAGTTTCGAAATTTGATCCACAATGCATTTCTATTTTTAGAGTCGAAGGCATGATAAAGCTTCTTTTTCTTACTGACATAATATAGACCAATGAGGCATTTTAAATTTAACAAATTACTCTATGATCAGCTGTAGTGTAATCCTTCTAAAACCAACATGTTCCTCACTCAGGATGCCAGATGATTCAAGATTCTAATTTAATCGATTATTTAAAATAGAAGTGAAGAGTTTATCCATGCAGTTCAAAATAGTTATACCTCTATAGTTGTCCGGGTCAGTCTTATCGCCTTTATTTTTAAAAATTGGAAAAAAAAAACCTCTGTCCATCTTTCAGGTATAAGGCCAGTGCTAAAAACCATGTTAAATAGCTTCGTGTACTCTAGTAATTGATTTTTAGTTGCCTTAAGAAATTCATTTAATATCATGTTTCATTATTTTTTAATTAACCAATCGCCCATTATACATCGTTATTATCAATCGGTCTATTTAATTCACTATTGCAATGAGGTATAGCCTCAGGCTAAATATCATTATAGTCAGAAACTTGATCTCTTTAAAATAGTAAAAAGCCTCTATAGAGACTTCATTTACTATTTTCTGCAGTGAGTTTGTGCTTTTATTGATTATGGACCAATAAGTCTTAGGATCTGAGGTTTCACTTTTTTTGATTTTCTGAATTATCTTATTTTTGTAGAACTCAAAATGTTTATTTATAAAATTATTGTATAATTTGCTACAACGTATCATATTTGTTATACTTTCATCGGTTTAAACACGTCAATTTGCTTTATGATATTCCTTACGAAGAGTATTACACTCATGGTTGAACTATGGTTTACAAGGACTTTCACAACCTGACTTTTATGGTGATGTGATTTACAAACTTCGTAAGACCCTTGGTCATGATCACTTTTATACTATCTTTGCTAAACTTGTAAAAAGGTTTACCAAAATAGGTTATGGCCCTATCATTTTGCAACGCACTGTATGCTTGGTGGTGGACCCATTTACAGTTCGCCACTATGCTTTCCTCTTTAATTGTGCGATGACCGGACAGGCTGTGGACCCTATGATGACGTCTACCTAAAGCCCAAAAGGACGGTGACGCTTGATGTTTGTCTGCAATCTTGTCTTGTCGTGCCCTCAATGGTTTGTTCTCTTGTTGCTCTGGCTTCTGCCAAGTCATTGGGTACCTTATTTGTGGCTTTTTAGGTTAATGTTTTTTTGTATTTATATATACACGAGCATCTTTTTGTTTTACTTATAAGGTCTCACTATACAGTACACTTTTACTATGTTGGCCTATATGAATAAAGTTTACTGGGCCATTTCGAACCTAAAGTTTTCAAGCTAAAAGTCACTTATTTATGAAACACAGTCATTTGCCCACACACAAATGTACAAAATATGGTACGTTGACCAGGTTGGTCATTTTTTAATTGGAGTGGTGGCATCCTTTGCACTATTTTGGGCTTTTACTCCAGAGTTTGTACCAGAATTCCTACACTGCTTCAACCCCCATAAAACTGTCATATTCTGGTGTCAGTGTCGTCTAATAGCTGCACATCCAATTTCAGACTGTGTTCAGCTCACCTGCAACAGCAATACATATATATGTCAGCAATTATTAAAAATATTTAAAACCGAACAACACACTACTACTTTTTATGGCGCAAGTTTTATCCTACCGTAGCTTTCAAGGGAGCTAACTGTATAGTGAGACCTATATTGCCTATTAATTCTGCCTTGTTGGTTAGAGAATAGTTCATGGCGGGGATTTCTTTATTTACACTGTCCCGTTTTATTGGGATGACAGTAGGGTAAGTGTGAGGTTTGGTGCACCCTAGAACCTGGTTTAAACACCCTGCGGCCTTTTTTTGCCATTGACCGTTCCAAGGCGGTAGCCCTATTGTCAACCCTTGTGTGTTTGTGATGTCTTATTTTGCCTTTTATTCATTTTTATATACAGTTGTTCTTTGTTTCTGTGTGTGTTTGTGGTTGACTGTCGTCATTGAATGTTACTTTTCCTGTTCAATGTTTATATCTATATTTATTATCTGGTTTCTTTCTATTAGGTTTTAGTGAAGTATATTACCGGACTTTTCTGCAGCATTTACACCAGAATCAAAAGATAACGGACATTTTACAGCTAGAGACGATCACAAACTTGTTATTTCTCTACTGTGGAAAATATTTATTGAGGCCCTGACATAATTTTATATAAGACTGCAATGTGCAATATTTCTTACAATTGCTAAATGTTCATTTTACTGTTTCGAATAGAAACATTTAAATATGGCAAATTAAAAAGGTAGAATCTGCAAATTCAATTGATTTTATTAATTAAAATTAAAATCTATGTGAGAGAATATTGTGCCACACTATGAGAACATCAATGACAAGTGTGAACCAGCATCCAGATGTAAAACAGATAAAATTATGAGTCAATTCGTATTATCATAACAGACCCTTTTGCAAAACAGCTTTTATTATCGACAATCAAAAGTTTTGACGTTTACAAAACTCCCCAGAATTACATTGTCAGTATGGACTCTTATTTAGTGGAATCTTTTAATAACACACTAAACATTTTTCACGACAAAAGGATAGGTTCTTGTGGTGATATACAGTACATTTTAAAAACAAACAAACTGTGTGTCGTTGGAATGAAAATTTTAGTTTGGACAACGCACGTCGATCATCCTATGGATACCGAAATCAAATTTGGTTAAGATGGGTCAGTTTATTGTTCAAAGACTGTATTTGGAGACCATTTTAGAAGACCCAATTAATGTAAGTTTACACATAATTATTATTAAATTAACAATATAATATATGTTGTCTTAAACTTAACCAAAATCAATACTAAAAATATTGAAATTAAATCATGCTGGTACTGTTACACATACAATTTAGAAATAATTAAATCGGATTTAAATTAATGAAAAAAATAATCATAATTATGCCCCCACTATTTTAATAGGATGGATAAGGCTGGTGTGATGTCTTTAAAAGCAATGAATTTATAACATTTACATCAATTTTACCTTCCAATGAATTGTCTAAGCTTGTGCATAGATCCATCACTTTTTGCATGTCTATATTTTCATTAAAATCAAATGCTTTTTCTTTATTCCATATAGGTCTAGATATACAATTGTTTCCTGTTTTTTAACATCATGCTTATTAATTAAGGCATTATGTTCAGTAGTATTGATTGAATATCACTCAACAAGTTATCAAACTGTATAACTTCAAGAAAACTGGAAAAGCACATGTATTTCATAACACCAATGAATGCACTAAATCCAGATATGCACGTAAAAAAGTTAAATGCCGACTCGTTAATATATGGATTATATCATATTTTATCCAAAATACCTCAAATTTCTGACTAATTAAAGGATTTGTTTTGTTGTGCGATTTCATTGACCGAGAGTATACAAGTTGTTTAAATCCATATGTGTCGGGGACAAAGAAAATCCTCCTACCAGTTTTTGATGAAGCTCTACCTAATCTCTTGATGTCCTGAGACAATCGATACTGCCCACAGCATTACAAGAACCGCCATCGGTAGCCTGGGCATTCAGCACTGCCATCTCCAGAACTACCCACACTATTTCTAATACCAGAAGCCGTGCACTGAACATTGTAGCTAGAATAACAAAACAACATATAAATATATATATATATACTGAAAAACGAAACGCATAATGGGTATTTCCGCTATAGATTGTATGTTTAATATGCTAC
The DNA here is from genome assembly GCA_037043455.1 of Cyrtodaria siliqua. Taxonomy (NCBI): domain Eukaryota; kingdom Metazoa; phylum Mollusca; class Bivalvia; order Adapedonta; family Hiatellidae; genus Cyrtodaria; species Cyrtodaria siliqua. The sequence continues at coordinate 14,267 of JAWPHD010017280.1, read as the reverse complement.
TGCTAATCGAATGTTACGGGGCGACATTAGGCCTGTCCTTTCGGAAAGAAGGTTTAAACAGCACCGAACACACCAATGGTCACCCCTCAAGCAGGTGAGCAAACTTAGGCTTTAAACGTTGCAATCTCTTTACATTATACACAATACTGAAATGGCTTGACTTTTTCAAGCGAAACTTCAACGTTTATGAATGTTGTGTAACAAAGTGTATTTTGATTAAAAGGTCTACTACATGACAGAGTTGTCCTTTCTGTAATTAGTTGTAGCCCCTTTTTGTACAAAACACGTTGATATATATCTGGAATATTATGTGAAATTAGATGTATATAATAGTGTAGTATAGGCAATTTTTTGATTGTGCGTTTCTTTTTCCTTTCAGTATATATACTGCAAGGAATACTTTTGCATATCTAGCTTAAAAAACTGAATGTTTATTTTATAATGTTAAGCATTTGATAACTTTGGCATGTCAGAAGGTGTTCTTGTTTTCACTAATTATGTGTGATTAAAAGTAAGTATCAGAGATATCTCCCATAAAACAACATTTTTCACATTAAAAATAAGAATATTATCAAGAACATGGTTAAACTTTAGTAAATAACTTTTCTGGGTTTAGAGTGATGAAAAACGCAAAAAGCAATTGACATTAACCTTGTCATTATAATGAAATTATGAACCAAAGTTTTTAATTTTAAAATTACCAATTATAATTTCTGTAAAGCAGGTAAATTAAAAAACATATTGCTATTATTTCGCAGATGTCGTTTAAAAATATATCCTGCATATACTTGTTAATTATGTTAATTATATTGTTGATAGCGGTTAAAGCACATAGCCTTGAATCGGCTCAATGGGATTTACCATGTTATTTATGTGCTAAACTTATTTCTTTCATTATATATATATATAAATATATATATATATATATATAACTACAAGCAATATATACATAACTATATGCACTATATTATATATATATATATATATATATATAATATAGTGCATATAGTTATGTATACTACAAGCAATATATACATAACTATATGCACTATATTATATATATATATATATATATATATAATATAGTGCATATAGTTATGTATATATTGCTTGTTATACTAGTAGAATTTGTATGGCGGTTCGGAACTATTTTCTAGACTGTGTGCAGTGTACGAATACGTTGTAATTAACGGTGGAACGCAATAGTCCCGTCTAAAACTCCCAGCGCTGCTTTAAAACGCCCCCTTTAAACCCTCCTTTAGACGCCTAGAGCACCTTTAAAACGCTCATTGCGCCTACAAGTTCTGTGAAAACAGAATACTGAACATAATTGACAGGCTCCATGAATTTGAAAGAGCAAACCCCAGTCAATTAATCCAGTCGACTTACAGGTGTCAAGACAACAATACAGTCTAGGTGTGTCAGAGTAGTGCAACATTTGTTGGTGTTCATTTCTGCTACATTTCCCGCCAAATGCAATTGTTCACTGAGTTTACCAGAGTGCAATCGCAAATATACATTTAGGTATATTAAAGGTACTGGAGACGTTTTGAAAGAAAACTAATGTGTGCGTAAATGCATGCATGTGTGTGTAATTGCATGTGCGTGCGTGTATGTTCATGTGTGTACGTGTGTGTACGTGTGTGTTTAGGTGTTGTAAGTGAGTGCGTTCGTGTGTGTACATGTATGTACGTGTGGGTACGTGTCCGTTTATGTGTGTGTGTGCGTACGTGCGGCCGCGTGCGTGCGTGTGTGTTTGTGTGTGTTTATGTTTGTGTGTGTTTGTGTTCGCGCGAGCTCGTGCGTGCGTGCGTGTTCGTGTGTACATGTGGGAACGTTTGTGTAAATGCGGTTACTTGTCTTTACGTGTGTGTTTACGTGTTGTGAATGCGTGCGTGCGTGCGTATGTGTACATGTGTGTACATGTGTGTACATGTGTGTGTTGTGTGTGTGTGTGTGTGTGTGTGTGTGTGTATGTGTGTGCGTGCGTGCGTGCGTGCGTGCGTGCGTGCGTGCGTGCGTGCGTGCGTGCGTGCGTGCGTGTGTGTGTGTGTGTGTACGTGTGTACGTGTGTACGTGTGTTTACGTGTGTACGTGTGTTTACGTGTGTATACGTGTACACGTGTGTACGTGTGCACGTGTGTACGTGTGCACGTGTATACGTGTGCATGTGCGAGCGCGTGCGCTTACGTGTGCGTGCGTGCGTTCGTGCGTGCGTGAATTATATTGAATTGAACAAGAATTAAGATGGGCCACATTTAAGCGTTCAACCACATACTTTTTAGTTTGTGGTACAGTGCGGACATACGATGCCATTGCGTTTTGGTGCTGTGGTTTTTATAGGACCATTTGTCTCATTTTTTAAATACATGCACCCCCTCCCCCACCCTCTTCACTTGTTTCCACCCAACTTGTGAGAAGATGTTTATAAATGAGACAAAACTCATTACTTACACTAGTAGAACGTTTCAGGTCCGCTTGGGCCTCGTGTTGGTTATATCACTACGATAATCTATTTGTGAACATTTTCAATCATTGGCATGTTAAAATTGGGAAATTTGATTTGTTTTGCTCATTTTTGAATGAGTGTATCAATACAATATTTTGGCATCTCCGTGTTTTACTTTTTGAATTGTTCATTCGTGCATGATACTATTTCTTTCAAGATAATGAGCCCAACATGTATGTAAATTTATTGGCTGCACAGGCGTCGTTTTTTACGAGAAATTACACAAGTATATCATGCAACCGTCATTGTTGATATCAGCTCGTGACTTTTATCTTCCCCTGTGTGTAAGATCAGGCTTTCCATCACCCCTATAAAACGCGGATAACCAGATCCGGTATGCAACACATATAACTCTTTTATCCCAGTTACACGAAACTCGGATGAAAAATAAAGTTGATGTTGTAGTAAAACGTCAAATTACAATATTTAAATCACTTTATTTTTAAAATACAGTATCAAACAGACCAGAATCAAAACAGATCGGCTACAACGAGTTTAACATATACGTGTGCTTCTGTACACCATTCGCAACATCTCTGTCACTTCTCGTTTGTATCTAGAAGGATTCCATATTGGTTAATTCATATTAGCATGGCGCGCCTTAGATTGCCCACAAAAGGAATTTGCATTGATAATCAATATTATCATCAACGTTTTGCAATGTCATTTACCTGATTGCCCAATCTACACTGACCCAAAATGAAAACTTTACATATACTTCAAAAGTATATATTTTGTTGATAAATGTATATTCGGGGTTAATTTTTTTTTGTCATCGAAGCTTCAATGCCATATCGATGTGTTTGTGTAATTTATTGGATAAAAATCAAATATTGCATAATTTTTTATGAACAATTAAGTTGAGAGGGGTCGAAATGAAAATTCCTAAAAAATGAAAATGATTACACAGCATTTGGAAACAAGAAATTACTGACTGAGTGCGCTAAGTGATGTTATAAAAAGCATCAGTAGCCAGTGTGACCTCCATTTTTACGAATGCATTGCAGAATACGTCGCCTCATTGAATTTACGTAACGTTGTATGAGCGTTTTTGGAATACGTTGCCATTCTAACAGAAGTGCATTTTGGAGGTCATTTATGGTATCAATTTGATGATTGGACCTGGCCCTCCGATCCAATTCATCCCATATATGTTCTATGGGGTTCAAGTCCGGGGATAAAGCGGGCCAAGGCAAGACGTTAACGTTATTTTGAGTAAGGAATTGTGTGGTTATACGCGCCGTGTGAGGCCTTGCATTGTCATGCTGGAAAGTGCCAGGTCCGTTATTTTGCATGAATGGTATCATTGTGTTGTTTAAAACATTGATGTAACGTTGAGCATTGACATTTCCTTGGATAATGACCAGATCAGTTTTCAGATTTCCCATTATCCCACCCCAGACCATAATACTGCCACCACCAAATCTGTCTCTCTCCCGAATACAACAATCTGCAAGTCGTTCATTTCTACGGCGATAGATGCGTATTCGGCCATCTGCATGGCTGACAGTAAACTGCGACTCATCGCTGAAAAGTACCGATTGCCACTGGTTGCGCGTGAAATGCAAATGACGTCGTGCCCATAACAGTCTGGAAGCTCGGTGACGAGGTGTGATAATCTGTCCAGTATATGGACGACGAGCACGAATAGGAACTTGGATCTGTCTCAAACGATTTATGATCGTCTGTGCATAAACCCCGTAACGCCGAGCAGTAATGGTTGCTGGTAAAAAACGATTATGTAGGTGAGTCAACGTGAAAACGCGATCAGTACGTAACGTTGGCGCACGTACGCGACCGGGTCTTGCACGATCTCTGACAGACCCAGTAGTGTTGTACCGGTTCACAAGATTATGAATAGTCTGTCTGGAGCAGCCAAAATGACGCGCGACGTTATTTAACATTGTCCCCGCCCTGAGCATACCAATAGCTTGGTTTCTCTGATCTTCAGAAAGACGTGGCATCACTAAATGCAAAAGTTTTTTTAAAACAAACCTGTTGCTGCGCACGTGCAAAGTAAGGAACACGTTTTTCATGCTTGGACGCATGAATAGACCGGCGATTTTGAAAACAATTGCATAATCGTTATCCGCAATGAAAAAGTGATAATCGTGTGTAAAACTTACAACAACATGTATGCTAACAAAACAGATATTCAAACAAATAAAGTGTAAAGTTTTCATTTGGGTCAGTGTATGTTTGATTTACATAAAAGCAGTAATAAAACCTTCTTCTGTATTGTAAATAACAAACATGCAACGCAAACTATACATCTACACCTGAGGCTAACGACCATATTGTTTAGTGCACTATTTTCCGTCCCGTTATCTTCCGGCTAACACAATGTCAAGATTTTGAACATTCCGATTGGTTGATATATACATACGAGGCATGATCCCGAAGAATGACGGTATTGGCCGAGCTTTCACGAATGTATTTATACAAAACTGGTTGAAACTAACGACATTTACATCCTGAATCACATCATCTATATCAAAAAGTAAACTCCCAAATATGAAATGTTTTAGTCTTATGGGTGAAATAAATGTAATGCGACAAAGCTAATAGTGCGTGCAATGCGGAAGACAAAATTACTAGACTTACGTAGTTGTTTACACCGAAGAATGTTCAAGGTTGTCAATGATTCATCAAAAAGTACATTCGTATTCATCACGGGTCTTTGGTTGATATATATTTATTTATTGACTTCCTACTAAAAGAAGAAACAAAAACCGAAAGCAAATTTAATGTAGCTTTACAAAAGACCCGTGACGAATACGAATGTACTTTTTGATGAATCATTGACAACCTTGAACTTTCTTCGGTGTAAACAACTACAAGTTTAGTAATTTTAGTAAACAGTCAACCAAAACCACGCATTTAAAACAAACAACAATAACAAGGATAAAAGGAAGCAAGGTATGAGACTTCCTAAACTTAACCAGTTTGACAACAGGGATTCCGCATTGGAGTTCAAGGGCATACATGTGCTGAGGGTTTACATTTACGCAACACCTATATTTATTCCAAATGTTTAAGGTAGTTTTGTTTCAATATACTTTTTACATGTTTTGAAGTAAATTAAGGCAAGCACCTAGCAAAACAGGTTTACTTGCAATGTAAGCCTATGGTTTATTAAACGGGTTTCCATAAGTGTTCATTTGTCATGTTTGTAGCTACATATATGTTTTCATTTTCTATTTTACACAATACATAATTAATATTGGATATTGCACTAGTTTCAATTGTGTGTAGTAAATTAAGACAAGCACTCAGCAAAAAGGTGTTTAAGGAGAACGTCTTTTCCAAAATCGAATCCGAGGCAGACATGGTAAAGACGCCGAGTGAAGCTTTTCCAGTCTCATCGCTGCAGGCTCGAATCCCACTGGAAGCACGATTTGTAAGTGAGAATGTGCCGATTCTTACGAACGCAGGAGGTACACAACACTGGTTCTACCCAGGAAACAGTGGATGGTCTAACTCCATCACTACAAATATATAGCCTAACATGTGCTAAATTAAGTAAAACACCATTCAACAGCGTAATATCCTAGTGGTTATCAATCGCTTTGACTTAAGTGTTCATTTGTATCAAACTTTATCACCAATTCTTAAATATCCTCCGCTTTTGATTGGTTAAGTGCTAATGTGTACCAGACCATATTATTCGCGGGCTACCGGTAATATGAAAGCCTAACGAAAAATGAAATCAAAATGGCGGAGAGCTAAAAAAATACTTCCGATTCATCCTTAGGTTTAATTCTATGAATTCTACAGCATCCTGTTTTATCATGGTGCACATTCTGATTTTATTTATTTGTTTTCAATATTTTATCATCCGCGAAAACAGATGACAAATTAACGTTCGTCCATTCAACGGTTTTAGCTTTGACAATTCGTATTAAATTTGCAATATGTATCAGTCATACCGTTTAAGAAGTATGTCATCATGCTTCCTTGATTCGATATAAGCTCATGTTCCGTCAATCTTTCCTCAAACCGAAGAACGTCTGCCCGAGTCGCGGAATATTTTACATTGAAATGCAATCTAAGTGAAATATGTTTAATTCCCTATAATTGCAATAATATCTATCAATATTGCTGGGAAATTGCTCAGAAACGGTGATACAGTCGTTACACAGATGTCCAGCTGGGTGTATGGGAATATTACAATGTTTGATTTCATTTCACCCTTTTCTTCTTCGCCTCAGGGTGAACTGAAATCAAATAGGTTGGAATATTCCTATACTCTGTGAAACTAACAATATGTATAGGATATGAAGAGAAATCTTCACCATTAAGAAACTGAAAGGGAGCGAGCGTAGCGACCGAACGCGGGTTCTTAATGGTGAAGATTTCTTTCATAGGCTCTATTCGGCTTAGTGTTTACAGTAGGTTTTATCGATAGTCTCTATATAGGGCACTCTCTTCACCGCGAAGACTGCTTGTAGTAAAATCTTCATGAATAAATGGTGCACATATTTGAAAATTTGAGACAACTGATTGGTTGAAAAAGTAGGGTAAACACTAATTCTCTTCAGTGTTTACCCTACTTTTTCAACCAGTCAGTTGTCTCAGATTTTCAAATACTTCATAGCCTCTATCCTATACTTAGAACCCATGCATATATTTTTAGTATTTTTAATAACAAATACGAATTTTGAGAAATTGTATGTAGAATAAAACACTATTATTTACTTTTCTTACATCACCTTATGTCTCCACGAGCATCGTTTGTTATGTCAATTAATCCCGCGCTGGGTAGTGGAATATTTCCTTTATAAAGGAGTATAGGTTGATGTTTAAATACAAACATTAGCCCACCCTAGCTCGCCTTAAATACACAATTTATATAATTTTTTTTAGAAAATAGGATCTTGGAAATCATGCATAAAGTAAAAAGTCATGCGATACGCAATATTAATATCGAGTCATTCAAGGTTAAACATGTTGTTGTGATTACATGAAAATAAGCAAGCCGTTCACTTGTTCAGTTATATTTATTAACTTAGGCTGGTGAACTATGAAATTTGGGTACTGTGCAATGTTAACAATGATATAATTGCCCGGTATAAAGAGAGGAACACACTATGCCTCTAGGAAATGACTGACATTGATCTGACACAGTGGTCTGGTATTGTTCCAGAGACATTTTCGGTCGATCACGCTGCACTCACGAGAAAAGGCGGGGGGAGGGGAGGTGGGGGAGGGGAGGGGGCAACATGTGTAAGAATTGAAAAAAAACACACAGAAATATGCAACAAAAAGAAGGATATTGAGTTTCGAATGTGGGGAAGGGGGAGGGGGCGAGGCGGGGGTGGGGGGCGAGGGGGCAACATATATGTGTAAGAAACTATTGGTAAGAATTGACAAAAACAACACAGAAATATGTAAAAAAAAAAAATATATATATATTGAGTTTCGAGTGTGGGGAGAGGCAGGGGGAGAGGCAGGGGTGGGGGCGAGGGGGCAACATATATGCGTAAGAAGCTAATTGTAAAAATTGACTAAAACAACACAGAAATATGTAAAAAAAATATATATATTGTTTCGAGTGGGGTGGGTGGAGGGGGGAGAGGCGTGGGGTGCAACATATATGTGTAAGAAGCTATGTGTAAGAATTGACTAAAACAACACAGAAATATGTAAAAAAATAAATATATATATATATATTGAGTTTTGAGTGGGGTGGGTGGGGGAGGGGGAGAGGCGGGTTGGGGGGTGGGAGGGGGGGAAATATATATGTATAAGAAGCTATGTGTAAGAATTGACTAAAACATCACAGAAATATGTAAAAAAAAAAAAAAAAAAAAAAAAAGTGTGCAGAACTTGCAGAATACAAAATTACTTAACGTTAAAAGTTTAGCTTATGGACTTATGCATTGTTGTGACGTAGATAATATGTGAAATACAACTCTGGAACAATTTTAGACTGTGGTAATTAAATAACGACGGAAATATAATTATATAAATGTCGAAATGAAGTGCCAAAACAAACAATTTATGAACAGAAATTTATAAAAAAATAAAATATAGTACTTTTTTAATTTCATATGATTGTTTACTATAGAGATATCAGGTGTAGGGTTACACCGTTGCATTTAATTTAAACAATATTTTATTCAAACAATGAATGGGATTGTAAAGCAGGCACTGCCTATGTAAGAAGTCTTCCGTTACACCATTAATCATATGTTTCGGTTAGGTAAATGCATCAAGTTCGAAATTACTTAACTAAAAATTACCTAAAAATTGAATATATATCGTGTACTATGGTATTAATCACTTTTATATCAACATCGAATTAATTCACAGTATCACTTCCGCAGTCAAAGCGATCTCTCTCTCAACTGCTCCCGTCTAATCTCGTAGAGTCTTGCGATACGTCGCACGTATATCCTAAACTGTATACAAACATGCAATGCATGACTGATGAACGTTTACTTACGGCATGGTATCATCAATTCAAATGATTTGGGTTAAACTGAATGAATACGGAGTATTTTAAATATGATTTTAGTTGATTACACATTATCAATATATCACGAACTATAAGCCGTATTTGCTTGGCCCTTTTCTTTAATTTGTTTCCGTTGAGCAAGTTTTCTATTTGCCTGGCATAATGTACTGTTTGCGTTAAGCCTTTACTTCTCACAGTAAAGACCGCGTGATCTCCGTTAAGCACTGGAAAACGACTGACCAATCAAATCAATCATTCAGATAGTCATCGTTATCTGAAGTCTGATTGGACAATACGAAAGAAGGAGAAACAAATAAACAGAACAGCAAGTTGCTCAGCGAAAAAAGGCCAGTCAAATATGCTTAATTTTGAATATTCACCAGATACGTGACCTCATGTGTACCGGAAGTGTAAAGACCCGACTGAAGCAATATCGCAATTCGTGCTCAGACCGTTGCATACCAATGGTGGATAACTCGCAACAACATCTACTTGCATATCGTTTTGAGTTTATAGTGTCAACACTATTTGGTGTGTACACTATGAATATAAGTTAATAGTCACCACTTATTGTAGACCATTGTTTGTTAGAACTGCCTTATCGATTTTTGTAACACGGTAATCAGGTGGGATTGCTTCTATAAATACCGTCTACGAAATACAGTAGAGCGCTTCAGTCGTGTAAGCTCATCAAGGTTCATATTAACGGATCCAGTGGGAGGAATGTTTGTTCAATGGTGATTCTGGGGTCAAATTTGACAGTGCACCAGGGAAATTATGTTTTACATAGACTTATATAGGGAAAAAGTTTCTCTGAAACCACAAGGTATAGATCTCTCATATATTGCATGCAGCATAATTTTATAGTCCCCTACCAAGTTTATTGAAATTTTGATCCTGGCGTAAAATATGGCCCCGCCCAGGGGTCACAGATTTTCATAGTGTTTTATAGGTAAATATTTATAAAAAAATTTGAAACTACAAGCACTGGACGTCTAATATTTTAGATGTAGTGGTGTAAGCATATGGTCCTCTATCAAGTTTGTTTGAATGTTGGCCCTGGGGTTAACTTTTAGCATGCCCGTGGGTTACGGTTTAAATAGAATAGTATTGGAAACGTTTTAAAAAATCTTCTTCTCTAAATTTTATTTGGCCCATTTTTGTTACTGTTGCAAGTGTCTACAATGGACAAAGGTAAAGGGGGTGGGGGATTTGAATATATATCTTACACCAGACGATATCTTTATAGAAGCGTGCTTACAATGATCAAGTAATTGGAAGGATAAAGTAATTGGAAGGATAAAGTAATTGGAACGCTTTGATAACTGTTTAACTACTCAGTTGTTTTTCTTGTAAAACTTTGTCTTATGCATCATGTGCATGTCATGCAATTATTTTTTAAGATGTTTACGCTATACATAACGCACAGAAAAGGAAATCATCACCAAGGCAACTTATATCACATCTTATCACATGTTCTTGTATCGTGTAAACTCGACATATCAAGCATGCGTGTTCTTTTCTCGGTAATAATAATGTTTAAAGTGAAATGTGAAACAGGCGTTAAGGCGGGTCTACCACCGAGTACGTTAAGAACCATAGGAACCTATTAGATATTAAGAGTAGATCATGGTAACCGGGTTCTCATGTATCGTTTCCCTCTCTGTAGGGCAACTCGATTAGACACGGATTGAGGATTCGTAAAAAAAAAAAATCTATTATCTCGTTAAATAAAGATTTTATTAATTATTACATTCTTATTATTATTCAATATTATAGCGAAATTGTTGTTGATTCAGAAGCAAGTTACGAAAGAATCCTTTATGAAAAACTCATTCGGAAACATAATTAATAATAATAACGTAATATTAATGTTGAAAAATGTCTCTTTTAAGATGATGCTCTATACATTTGTATATATAACTACTGGAAACAGCCTTGTATTGTTTGTGCATTTTAAATCTTTTAACATTTTATTTTCCCTGTATGTTAAATATAGGGTAAATGACATTTTAAAAGATCTGTCACCAGATAAGCAACATTTGTAGGGGAAAATGGCATGGTTTTATTTCAGTAAACATTTACAATATAGAATACAAAGCCTTTGATAGTGTGTTGCGCTCTTTTCTCGAATAATATATATGTTAATGTCCAGTCATGCATATGTTTCTTTATGCTATGTTTCTCTGTTAGGATATTGTCAGCGTGTCTATCCCGACCATCGCCTTATCTTCATCTCTACTTGTTTTAATGACTTACTGAGAGTTGTAAACGTATGCCAATTAATGCCTTTACCAAATGCCACGCTTCCATAGATTCCGTTGAGATTAGACCAATGGCACGCTCTATACCACCAAGCACCTGTAAAAGAAACCGCGCAGTTGTTTTTCCATACGTCGTTGTCTTGGTCCTTTGTAGTAAACTTCATCCCCTTTTGCTGAGTAAGGCTGTCGCCTGCATCGCCGCTATACTCTCCAAGCAGTAATTTATATTTGCTTCCAGCATCTCCGATAGCGAACACGTTATACTGTGCATACCGCACCTCATCAGCTGGACCAATCATATCAACGCGCAACTCGTACACACCCTGTGAAGTTATGGAGTGAATGTTTTCATTACCGAGCCAGAAGTTAGTTGTCAGATCTCCGAAGCCTTTTTGGTATTCGACCCAGTTTTTGTAGAAATCTGAAGCGCCAATACGACGTTGTATAACAGTCCATCCACCTCCACTTGTCGTCATGTCACAGCGAACCTCGAAACCATCGGTATCCCTGGGGTAAACCTTGTACACGCCTGAAAATAGATAGTAAGCTATATGCATGCTTGAAAATGTATATATCGTATATATTCTTACAGTATAACACCCAAATGTTAAATTCTATTTTATGATTTGATGATCATCGGCAGTTTTACCAGATGTTCTAAATAGCATGCTACCGTTCGGTTTGTTTATATGTTAAAAGTAGTTCAATATCGCGGAAGATCCTGCAAATGAAAAGTAAACAGGACAATATGTATACATCGAGGTGCTTATTTTAATGGTTGATACCTCTTTAACGATTGCCGTGTGTTCTTTTTAGCATGTTGTAATATTTTCTTATTAATAAAGTAATAAAATGAGTACATGAAACCGAGAATATATCATTATCACCAACGAGGGCGTAGCCCTCCCCCCACCCCCCCCCCCCCCCCAGTTATTTTAATGACATATTCTAGGTTTCATGAACTTCATATACATTGTATAATGGGCTCCGCCAAACCGTGCTGCACGGGATACTCATCTGAGTACCGAGATATTAAAATATGCTTGACAATGTACAGGTGCTACACGTGCGAACTGATCATTTGTATATAGTAATCAGTCATTGTACACATGTGGATGTAATTCGTTTTGCTGGATTTATTGTTGTTGGTGAGTTTATGATACAGTTTGTCGTTTGTTTTCTTAAACAATGTTTTGTTTCCGAGGACATGGTAATCATACTTTAACATAGAAACGATTTTTATACCCACGTTTTTGATAAAAAAAAAGGGTATATTAAAATCAACTCCGTTTGTCCGTCAGTCCGTACGCCCGTCTCTCAGAACGTCCGTCCGTTACTATATCTCCTCCTAAACCGCTGAACGGAATTCAACCAAACTTTAGGTAAGACTGCATCATAACGGCGTGCAAGACCAACATTGTTTTTCGCACCACTCTCAGGGGCCCTCAGTGGGGTCAAAAGGTCAAATACACTAACAATTAAATTACACTGTCATTTTCCATATTTTTTCACATAACTTGGTATATGTAATCGACTAAGAAAGATAAACAACATATCAAATGATTTTATTGTTTCAAACTCGGACATCTGCCCAGGGGCCTAGGGTGAGTGAGTGGGTGGTGATCTTTTTTTCTAAATTATGTCTCAAATGGTATGTTATGTTGATGGGATTATACTGTGTATTTTTCCCCCATACGTCCCCCGTAGGGGCTTAGGGAAAGGCTGTCAAAAGGTCAAATACACTAAAAATTTATTTACACAGTAATTTTTCATAATTTTGCATATAACTTAGTATATATACTCGACTATGAAGATTAACAACATACCAAACAATTGTATTATTTCAATCTTTGAAGTCTGCCCAGGAGATGGTGTATGTGTGTGTATATATGTGTGTGTGTGTGTTTGGTGTGTGTGTATGTGTGTGTGGGGGCGGTTGGGGGGAGGGTGGAGAGAGGGGGTAATATAAGGTGTCAATTGACATTTTTGATTATGTCTGTAAAACTTTATAATGATGGGATTACACTGCATACATTTGTTTCCTCCTACGTCATCGGTGAGTGAGGCCTGAGGGAAAGGGGCATCAAATACATCAATAATTCAATTATGTATCGTTTTTTCCATATTTTAGCACATTAGTTGGTATAATAGTCGTCTATAAGAGATGCACAGCATGTCAAATGATTTATTATTTAAAACCCGGACGTCTTCCATGGGGTTAGGAGCCGTGGGGGTGGGTTTGAGGGTAACAAGAGTCAATGTTTTTTAATTATGTCTCAAACGAACATTTTGATGAAGGGATTTACAGTGTATAATAATATGTTTTTATCCTCTGTGTGTTGGGGATATGGAGCGGGGTGGAGTGGGGTGGGTTACAGTGTCATACATATATACCGAAAAGCATAAATGTACTATTTCTAAATTTCAGGTAAAATGGATACAGGTTAAAGGGAATTGACCGGTGTGAAGAAAACGTGGGTGTTTTCGATGGCGCGCCGTCGATTCGGTCTAGTTCTATTGAGTGAGTTTGAGGCAAACTTGAATTATGTCCTAGATAACCAACAAAACTTATCCACCATTCGTCCAGTCGTGATCAGTAAACAGGTACCTTTTACCTTCCAAACAGTGGCACTTTTATTTTTTTATATTTTGGCTATTTAATGGGTAAAATTACTTGGCGACCCTGGGCTTCTTGCAGATTCGGCCGTCTTTGCATATGTGGTGTTATTTATTTAGCCAGTATCTGAGCGTGTAAGTTATTGCAAAAAAGTTATCATCAAAAACGATTTTTTTGGATTTCATTTTTATTGTTATTGTAATCCCTTTAGTATATAATACATATATTATTATATATTATAGATATATATATATAGTTATATATGTAAGAGAATAGTATAGCAGCGTACAAGACTCTTTCTGGAGCAACTGGTCACGAGATCGCGCGGCGAATGAGATAGGTATTAAAAAGAATAAATTGAGACATAATTATCACCAAACAGTGCTTAAACTAACTAATATCGAGCGCTTTCGCTAT